>CM047816.1:632500-885000 GCA_026214975.1 Gentiana macrophylla | reverse complement strand
ACGAACAAGAGACGCCACCCGCTATATATATTCCTACAGGCTGGTACGTTGGAGGATCGAGTATAGATGAAAAGGCGGACAAAGCGTATTTCGCTCGCCTCCACGAAAATCTGAAAGAGCTAGATGGAGCGGTATGTATACTGTGAAATCATATTCATATTTATGAAATTTTCATATGTTTGATTTGCATCATCTGTACCTTATTTTTTGAATGCGGACAGCATGTGGATGGGTACCTGGACCTAATACGCCGTCAACGGGAAGCATATCCAGATGCCTTTCATCCCAATTCGACCGTCATCTCCTCTGGGCTCGCCCAGTTTTGCGCACTTGGAGGGAAGGACCAAGGAAGGACGCTGAGACGGTAGAGGTTTCGAGATGATATGAGGAGATCGCGTCAAAATGGGATGTAAACTTCGGTGGTGTACATGCCTGTGGCCATATATCACGGACACTTTGGTCTGCTATTCAATTTTCTATTCCAAAATGGCAGGCCTTAGTGTTCGATTGTCCAAGCGTGGACAAAGTACGAATCGCACCCGTAAATCCATGAACCTTTGAAACACTTTGGTGTGGTGTTGAGAGAGTGCTTGAGACGAATGATCGACTACGTAACCACCCAAAAATGCTTGATCCGCAAATGACCTCCTGCTCTGTCAAAATAGTTAAGGTGAGAACGTACCACAAATGAAAATCCCGTAAGTGTTATTAACGCCAATGTATTTATAATACTATATAGTGTACATTATCTTATTATCAACCGATTAATCGAAATTTACAATGCAATGCGGGGGTGATCGTGGGGTGTATACGGTCAAGTTCATCGAGCATATGATGCACTCCACTACGCTTGAACCGATCGGACACGAAAACATGATGTTATTTAGACATAAAATGTCTGTGCAGATGTTTAATCAGTGCATAGATCTTTAGATATGTAGTTATTTTTTGTGAATTTGATGTATATGGCATGACATTTTGTTTGTTTTATACCAAGTTATGTCGTTGTAATATTTATATTAACTTATGTTTATATCACTGCTTTTTATGTTAGTTTCTTATTCAGTTGATTTATTTTTGTGGGATAGACTAGTGTAATGGGACACTAGTCTTGATATTATATTACGGGACGGACTAGGCTTCACATACTTACACCTCTTGATATTATCACTCAACGCCTTGATATTCAGCTCATTCCAAGTAGTACGGTTTACTCAAAAGTTTATCTATTACATGAGGCAAATGCACTTCCTCGTTTATCTATTACATTCATCATCGACCAGAAGTTTCAGTAAGACATGTAGATTACGAAATCAAGAATTTACTTTAGAAACAAAGAGATAAATATATATAAATACAGTACATTAAACTTTAGAAACAAAGACATAGAAGAGCCAAAGCCTAGACAAACCAAGGAAAGTCACAAAAGGTAAACCATGCGTCTGCTCCTAAACAAACCACGGAAAGTCACAAAAGGTGATTGGGATACTTTCCTCACCAATGTCATCATTGTCATACTCTGGTACGTGAAATTCTCTTGCGAGAGCGGTGATAAGAAATGGATAATACAGATAACCATCACCAAGCAAGTTAAGCGATATTTCACCAATCCTACGAACGATATCACTTCCAAAATCAACTTCACGCGTTAAAAAGGCAAACGAAAAAGCTTTTAAGGCATTGCTCGGATTAAAAGTGTGTACGGTACCATACACGCTACTACCAATCCATTCGAAGTAAACACGCAGCCATTCTTCAGGATAGTCAGGATACTCAAGGCGATTCTGGAATTCGTAAAATTGGGTGTCTGAGATTTCGGTTGCTTCGAGTTCTGGTATACGATAGTAGCGATTGATCCAATCCGATGAAAAGAAGACATTTACTCCACGTAGCGTGTACACCCCTGAAGTTGGAATGGCCGCATCAATTTTAGACCTCACCAAAGTGTAGAATTCACGAACGATTGATCGATTCATAGTGGAGGTAGGTAGGGGACTATTAGCGAGGCGCTCCAATGATCTTCTTCGTATGAATCTCTGCATCCTGGTAGGTAGGGTATCCCATTCCATCCTCCTCTCTGCAACAACAACAAAGAATATCATGAAAATATGTAGACCAATTGACACGCTCGTGTTGTGTTGTGAACCGATATAGCAAACGTATCCTCGCTCATACACATAAGGTATACTAGGTGACTCATCGGCGGTGAGGATGCCAATCCGGGAGAATTGATTATCGGGATTGTATATCCGAATGTATGTGCGAAGGAGGGAATCGGAGTCAGACATTTTCACCGGAGTTTTTTTAAAATGTGACTGAGAGGGTACAAGGTGGGAAGTTACAGGCAAAGGAACTTGAAGAACGTGAGGACTAATGAGAGAGGGAGAAGGTATAGAGGGGGGTTATATTGGCGTAAATATTGGGAATTTTAATCCAAATTGAATCAATTACGAGGTCATGGTATTGTCTTGTCAAGCAATCAATGTTTCCATTTAACTTGGACGGCTACTTGGGCAATTGGGCGATTATCGGGCCCCACGAAGTTAAGACCGTCCGAATTGGACGATTCCGTCCAAATTAGAAGATTCGGTATAGTGCAATAATAGACAGGGCCCCACACGTTAGATATCTTGTTCATATATGACCGTCCAAATTGGACGACGCCGTCCAAATATTGGACGGTTCCGTCCAAGTTAGTGTGTGGATATATACGTCCATATGCATTTGGACGTGTCCCATCGAACTGACAAATGTGGTCACTATCGGCGGGTCCCACCTTTTCAATGGTTATGACTTATGCATTTATGTCAGGGCCGTACAGATAGGTATAGTGCAATAATAGACAGGGCCCCACACGTTAGATATCTTGTTCATATATGACCGTCCAAATTGGACGACGCCGTCCAAATATTGGACGGTTCCATCCAAGTTAGTGTGTGGATATATACGTCCATATGGTGACTGTGGGGTATACACTGTCAAGTATGAAGACAAGACATGACACTGTACATATGTGTCCTACATATATAACATGCGTGGTCACTATCGGCGGGTCCCACACTTCAAGTGGTTGTGATTATTGCATTTAGGCAGGACACATATGTACAGTGTCACTATAGACGGGGACCCACACGTCAAATGGTGGTGAGTTATGACCGTCCAAAATTTGGACGGAATTCGTCCAACTTTAGACGGATTCCGTCCAAAATATTTGGTTAGTAAGTGAATTCGACGGTTTCAATACTTTCAATCAATCAATGTTACATACATAAAAAGAAAGAGTAATGATACATTGGCTTTCATACAAGGCTTACAAACTTAAAAAGAAAGTGAGTAATGATACATTGGCTTAAATAGGATAGGACGACGTCTTAATAAATGCTCTTCAATGTCTAGTAATCACCACATTAAACACGACATGATTTTCTATAGGTTCATCAACGACTTCAAAGGTGCATTCATCTCCAACATTTAGGTCATTGTCGGTAATGAAATCATTCAACCCGCTTAAACGAACTTGTTGATAGTTTGAAATAGAAGCTACAATTCTAGCACGCCATGATCCCCTGTGGCAATTGTAGTTCAACCGTCTTGTTTCGCAACATGTCGTTTGTTCTAGCAAATGGCATTGGAATATTCTACAAATCACAAACAATTTTAAATATCAGTAAAAATTGCAATGAGGAAGAAAGCTACACAAGAAAACAACTAAACGACATCAAATCCATCTCTCACCACATAACCACGTGAAATTGCCCACTTGCAGCGTCATTATCCGAAAATGGGGATTTTGGTGACTTGCACCGCATCATCTTCTTCACCATCGGAAATGTAAAAAGTCTTCTCACAAGAAGTGTGATCCAAAGACAATAGTGTCGAAAATGAAATTCCCTATGTGTTCAAACACTATAAACTCCCCTCATTCAAGTCATGAGCGGCCACATACTCCTCCCAACCTTCCCAAAGAAGAAACAAAGAGTTCCATTGTCTCTGTGGCTCCAATCCTCACTTCTCATGTCCCTAATCGGCTTCGAGAACGGTCATATCTATGTTCCCATCGTGTCATTCCACCTATTATACCATCTTTGAGAGTAGCGTCTATGAAAAAGAAACATATCATGTTGGTTCAATCATAATATAAGTTATATAAATGTAAGTTAATTAATAATGACATACCAAACTTGTAGCGAAACCGCCATCAAGAACTTTAAAGAAACTTGGAAAATCCATTTGCTTCATGTATAGTAAAAATAACCAAGTTCTTTTAATTGTTCGTTCTTGTATGATTATTTGGGAGTCTCATAAGATATATATGGAGAAATGGGGCGGGGATCAATATGATGTCACCAATCGTGTCATGTGTGGTCGCCGTCCAAATATTGGTAAGTGAGTGGATTCGGACGGTTTCTATACTTTCAATCAATCAATGTTCTTGTTGAATCACAAATGGTGGTGAGTTATGACCGTCCAAGTTTCCGTCCTAATTTAGACGGATTTCGGCCAAAAATTCGACGGAATCCGTCCAAATATTGGTAAGTGAGTGGATTCGGACGGTTTCTATACTTTCAATCAATCAATGTTACTGTTGAATCGTCATGGTGTCGACGAAATTTTTGAAAAAAGTGAAATGAACGTGTAGTCAATGTCAAAGGATAAGACATGACATGTTGTTGTGACGTATGCTTTTATGGCAGGGCAGTACACGTACGTATAGTGCAATAATAGACAGGGCCCCACACGTTAGATATCTTGTTCATATATGACCGTCCAAATCGGACGACACCGTCCAAATATTGGACGATTCCGTCGAAGATAGTGTGTGAATATATACGTCCAAATATTGGACGTGTCCCATCGAACTGACAAATGTGGTCATTATCGGCGGATCCCACCTTTTAAAGTTGTTGTGACGTATGCTTTTATGGCGGCGCATACGTCGACGTATAGTGCAATAATAGACGTGGCCCCACACGTTAGATATCTTGTTCATATATGACCGTCCAAATCGGACGACACCGTCCAAATATTGGGCGATTCCGTCAAGATAGTGTGTGAATATATACGCCCAAATATTGGGCGTGTCCCATCGAACTATCGGCGGGTCCCACCTTTTTGAAAAAAATCTATATATTCACAAATCCTCTAACAACCATTCATCTCTCCCATTTCTCATTTATTTTACTCTCTCATTATCTCATCTAGTGTTCCTTCAATGGCTAACCCACATGCTCTCTGTGTTCATTTCAACGAGGAAATTGATTTGTCGTTGGATGAGCGATCTCTCATAAGCCGTTTTAGAACGTAAGAGAGAGAGGCGTGAGTACGTGACTAACTGGATGGCAAGAGCTGTAGTTCCGGAGAGGCGATTGAACATAGATAGTCTTCCTACTTTGATTGCAAACTTGTTTCGAGATAACGGTTGGCATGGTGTCCCCCAGATGCCAATAAGCTTTCAACACGTGAATCGGTCTATTGTGCGTGAATTCTATGCTTGTCTATCTACCACACGGATCAATGAAAGGTGCGTCATTGTTCGAGGCGTTCCCGTCGTTTTAAATAATGCATGGATCAACAACGAGTATGACATTCCAGAATATCCTCAGGGTTTGGATTTCTTTCTATTTCCTGATGTTCCAGAATTACTAGAGCGTGACATGGCTGTTTTGTTTGGGGAGACTCATCTGTGGGAACGTGTGAGGCGTACCCGCCCTTCACCCTGGTCATGGCGCGGTCGATTTCTTCCTTTCTTCATTATGTTCTTGGCCACCAATATGTATGGCACGGTGAACTACACCCTACCTTCATTTGATTTGTATGCACTTGCGTACGCATCCATTACATCATACTTTGACGTCGGAGAGTATATTCTCTCCAGGATTCGACAGATAGCAAATGACAACGCAGGCGATGGATATATATTTTTTCCCTATCTCATCACAGCTATGTGCGTTAGGTCCGCCGGGGTGCCGGAATATGCTGACGATGATGTTTCATACGGTCATGATGACGACTATATATTTGTTGTATAATATTTCGTGTTGAGTAATCTTTTTTCTCGCAATTGTAATGCATAATATTTGAGTGCTAGTGCTAATCTTTTTTCAATGGATTTTGCAACGACTTAATATTGATAATCTTAATAAATTTATTATTTTCAATTTGCGACTTTTTTAGTGATAAATAATGATAGATACAAAGGATAAAATAACCATTCATTACACGATTAGAGGCAAATACTATGAGAAGCACAATGTGATATAAAATTACACAGCTTAATCTCGCAGCTTTTGTACCATTTGTTTACTTTCACATTCGCTCTAATCGTTCCGTGATATAACAATGTGATATAAAAATTACAATAGCTTATGTAAGGTAACAATTACAACTCACCCTCTAATTGATATAACAATGTCAAAATCAATGTGATAAAACAATTGCAAGCAAACAGAATAAAAAAAATTTATGTTACAATCATAATGTCTTATAAAATTAAATAAAGGTTTATTCAATTGGGAACAACTGCACGAGCGGGACATCTATTCCTTCTATGTCCAGGGTTACCGCAATTCGAGCAATTCCTACCGGAACTGGAGTTGTACTCTCTGTTGGCATTCTCGCTCGCCCTAGCACTGTAGGCTCACCTTGAAAGGAATCCTCAAGGTCCTAGGTCGGCCCCGCCTAGCTCCCATCTTGATTGTTTCTCCTCTTCCTCACTCTAGGCTCAAAGGGAGTGAGGGAAGGTTTATTTTTCCATCCAGTCGGAAGAATCCAATCATCCTCCACAGAACCGGGAAAACACGCCCTTCATATGTACGTTGTAAACAGCAAACTCTGTAGTAATGGGAACAATAATCATAGGGGACTCTCACAACGGTGACTTATAGCAAAGACAAGCATGCACGCAAGGTAAATCAGAGTCCCCGAAATCGCCGCAATAACATTCTCTCTACGCATATTCACTTTCTCACTACTATCGATGTCTCCAACTTGATATCTGGTCTCGGTCGATACTATGCAAGGTGTGAAATTCTTTCCGCACGAGCAACATCATTCAAGAACTTTTCGTGTTCGGGGCTAAGACGGTGCGGCAAGATTCCGCGCTTTCTCTCTCTCGCAATGCCACCGATACAATGCCCGGATGTAATCAAAGAGATTCACGATACTCATCTTACGTGCATCCTCGATCACATTGTTGAAGCTTTCAACATAGTTGCTTGTCATGATTGAGTAACGTGTAATCGGGAATTGTGATCTCGGCCCATTTATCGACTCCAATCTCCTGTAGTAACGCGATACGAGTTTGGTTGGGTCGATATCCATGTCTATTATCTTCGGAATAATATTTGGAAGCGCGTTTACGAATACGTATAAGCCGCTTCCCGTAAGGTGAATGGACAATATCCTGTGCTACCAAATTTTTATTCAGGTTCATGACAATGTGGTGGTAGCGAGAGCCATGGTAAGCGTTTGGAAATATTCGTGTAATGGCTCCAATTATACCTGGACCTCTCATGCGAAATGAAAACCAAGTCATCGCTCCCCAATTATCGACTTCAATTTAACCATGAAATAGGTCCAAGCATGAAGGCTCTCTCCGTCGGTCACAAAGATAAGCTAACGGAAAGATATGGTCGCCGTGTCTACACCCACCGCTACTAACAATGTCCCTCGCACTTTGTTTTAAGATGTGTACCGTCCACAACTAATATTGGCCGACAATGATTTAAACCCCTCAATACTTGATCCTAATGCCATGAAACAATACTTGAACTCGCCAAGCGCATCGTGAACAATGTCTCAGTAATGGTTCCTTCATTCTCTACCTCCAACATGTAAAAGTAGGCGATAATTTACAATACGACATTTCAACGCTTCCGCCGATCGTTCCAATGCTTTCGCCTACATTGATACGCCCTTTGATAATTCAGTCTATGTTGAACGCTTTTTTCACCTCGGCTTGTAAAACTTTTGTCGTGAATCATTGCCGAGTTTTATGAGGCTATCCTTTACAAAACGACTCTATAGGTCCGGGCTTGGCCTGTCTGTGATTGTCGGTTAGTTGCTCTAGTCCACAAGTGTGGGTTTCGATGTCTGTGCGTTATCTCAAAATCATGCAACGCGTGTCCGCCCCCTTGCGTCCACATTCAAATCAACAACCTCTTACCGACAACCTTCCATTCGCGATCGGTCGGAAGTATAACATCGTAGTTTTAACGCTTCTGATCGACGACTGACGAGTTTCTACATATAGTCATGCCTCGGTCGTGGTAACTCATTTTATCCTTCATATCCTCCTTGTCTCTATACCTTTTACCGATGAACAATACATCCGGATTATCGGTCCGAAACGCCTCAAAGACGTGGACATGGAGGAATTTGGGAAAGGTCCATTCCGCACCGAAATGAGCACTCTCTATGCGATTGACACTTGCCATACCAAATGTGTGACCACGGTCGGTGTTCTCGCTGCAAAGGTGCGGTGATAACTCGTGAAAGATCCGCCGATAGTAGGGCCCGGTTGCATCGGTGCTTGCATCCTAGTTCGCATAAACCGCCCATATCTTGTGTGTGGTCGTCTCGATCTACATTCGCGCTGAGCGCTCCAGCCTTCATTCATAGATGCACACATCCGACCCCATACGTTGTTCATTGTACGGTAAGTCCAATGGTGACTAATGATATTTGCAATAAATCCCCAATCATAGCCACGCTTCACTCGACACATCAATTACTTGATCACCAAAAACATGTATTCGCTTGGATGACATTTTCATGAGGGTGAGGCTGTGGAGTTTGTACAACATCATCACAGGGATTGCGAATATTATAAAGTTCGTGTAAAATCTTCAATCCTCTATCAACTATCGGTTCTTCATTTAAGTTAAATGTGTTTTCCAACTTTGTCTTCCGGCTCATCATCATCAATAACTTGATTCGGCGATAACACACAGCTTCTGAGTTCTTGTCTACGCACATCACGAAGGTATGCTATCCATGTCTCGTCATCCAAAACATCAATCGGTCCTCGCAGCTTGGATACAAAAGTTTCATTACCAATCTATTTTTGGATACATCAATTCTTACTTTCGAACACACTTTCTGCTTGACGTCATCCAATGTCGATATCGTTACTTATAAGAATCATATAAAATGTTCCTTTTCTATAAGACCATCTGTCGCTTCTTTCATCATATTTCCACTCTCCGCCAAATGCAAACCTAATAGCCAAAATGTTGTCATCTGTGAAAGAATTAAAATTTTGCATTAGTTTTCTGTGAAGAAATGAATATGAAATAATAATATTTATACATTAGGGGGTGTGTGTGTGTGTGTGTACATATATATATATATATATATATATATATATATATATATATATATATATATATATATATACACACACGTATATAGACACATATGTATTCATACATATATCCACATACATTTACATTTACACACATATATACACACACACACACACACACACACACACACACACACACACACACATATATATATATATATATATATATATATATATATATATATATATATATATATATATATATACGTATATAGACACATATGTATTCATACATATATACACATATACACACACATATTTATGTACATATATATATAGTACATAAATACACACTTATATAGACACATATGTATTCATACATATATATACATACATTTACATATATATATGTACATATTTATGTACATATATATATATGTACATAAATATACACGTATATAGACACATATATATACACTTAAACACACATGCATATACATATATATACCCATATATACAAGTACATACACATATATAGACACATATATACATACATATGCAAATATATACATATATGTACACATATACTATTCATCTGCTTTATTGTTTTGGTATATAATCGTTATGTTACATTGTGTTGTAACGTCGTGGGGTAAGAAAGCATAAATTATGGTTTTACCACGCCATAGAATACTTGATGATGACGAGGAGAACAGAGGGCCGTGACGGAGCCGTGGAATGACCTTATATTTTCGATCTAAAGGGTGCCTCACTTCCGGTGAGGATTACCAGTCAGCTTGAGGGCAGAAAAGATGCTCTATTGAGCAGACCTAATGAAATTTTCTACGAGCTACCTACCAGGAGCCCCAATACAAAGCCTGGAGATTAGGCATGACACAGCGGATCAGAAGGAATCGAAAACACCCTAGGGAAAGCATGCAATTCTAAGAACCTCGTCAGACCGAGGCGTACCATAGAATTCAGTGCGAGATATTGATTTTTGGTTTTTCAAACAACAGTAGTGTGTCGTTTGGTTCAATTTTTTAATTAACATAACTGTTACGCTAATTTAAAAAAATGTTCTCATACTATTACAAAATTCCATAAAACAGATACCATATATTTTCAAGGCGGATTTGGCATCTTTCTCTACAACAACAACATAATCAACTAATAACCAAACCAATAAAACACGCTTGCTTCAACAACAAAGGAAAATGTATATAATCAAAATATCAATTCCATTATCAAAAATAACATCAAAATTAATCATTTCTCTACCCTAAATACCGCATATACTACACAACGCTAATTGAACAAAATTTAAACAAACACGATAAATAAATTTTTTTCATTAAAAACAAGTAACAATAAAAACAAACACGCTAATTAAACGCGCTTTTAACATAATACATTCATGTGAACAATTAACAATAAAAACAAACACGATATATAAATTTTTTCAATAGTAAATAATTGCTAGGTGAATGAATGCTTACCCATTTCTTTGCAAAAACAACCCCCGGTATTGATTGTTTTATTGTTTATTTCGTTTGAAGGACCACAAACTCAACAATGGTGATTTTTGGGTCACATTAAACGGTGAAGACAGAGGTCGTGAAAGAGTAGGTGAAAAAAAGTAAATAAAACTTGATAAGGTTCTTTGAAAGTGGATTTAAACCGTCCAAACCTTCATCAAATCGTCCAAATTTGGACGGTGCGTTTCAGTTACATCGTCCAAATTTGGACGATTTGATGAAGGTTTGAAAAGTGTACGGTTTTCGTCCGAATTTGGACGGTTCCGTCCACATTTGGACGGTTTTTGTGTATTTTGGACGGTTTTTGTGTATTTTAGAAGGTTAAATGCATGTCAATGGAATTGGACGATATGCGTACAAATTTGGACGTTTTTGACCCAATATGGACGACTTCTTCCAAATTTGGACGTTTTACTTTAAAAAAAAATTAGAGGTCCCACACACCTAAAAAAATTGTGTTCTTCTGATTGCCTGAAATGCCAATTTCCCGATGTAATTTTGGTGGATTATTATTATTATTATTATGATAATGAGAATGAATCACACATACTAGGAAGGAATAAACCTGGAAAGGGCCCCTTTTTTTTTTTAATGAATGAAGATGCAGGAAACGAGATGAATAACTGGGAAAAATGTTATTGAAAGAAAGAAGGATTTATTTTTTTTTTTGAAATTGAAAGGAAAAGGAAATGCAGAAAATAAAAAGGATATTTGGATACCGTCAGTGTCTGTCTCTGATACCAACTGATGTGATCCGTGACCGAATCAGATCCGAAATTGCCGAAGGACCGACTGAAGGCACCAATAAAACGAGCACCGCGACCCCTAGCTAACTTGTAACTAAGAATCTTGGTATGACCTCAACCCTTAGATAACCCGTATCTAAGAACCTTGGTATACGAACACCACAAGGTCTGCTCAGAACCTTGATAAGTTCCGTTTGGAATCCACCAAAACCAACGTGAGAAAACTCACCAAAGCTTAAAAGCTTCAAATATAATATATATCAAAATTTTTGTCTGTTGATTACAATGACTCTTAATGCCTTTATATAGGCTACAGACTCCAAGACTAATTGCTAATTTAGCAATGTGGGACAAAATAACTATAAATAAAAAAAAATAACAAAAATAAAATACTATCTAACCAATGTGGGATAATAAAAGTTAACTAAAAATAAATAAAAGACTCCAAATAAATTTGACAAGTTTCTTCTCGATGGGAATCACATCACAGTGTAGTACAGACAATTTGACGGTTTTTGCCTTCCGTCGTTTTGGATTTGATCGGCGTTTGATGTTTGTCTTGGTCAAGTAAATGCTGCAGAGATAAGTTCAAAAATTTCCTCTTTTTGGTTTTTTTACTTTTTAGATATTTCTATCAATTCAAATAAGAAGCTTGAGCAAATCAAATTTCCCTCTTTTTGGTATTTTTATGCTTTTTAGATTGTTCTATCTATGAGACTGATAAATTTTTCGTTGATTGAAACTCAGGGACTTGCTTTTGTCCACAGTGTCAAAAGAGTGGGATCTTTACATGTGGTGTTTCTGGATGTACATGCATTTTGGAGAATGAAAAAGTTGTACAGGTGGTGTTTCTGGTTTCTGGCTCACCTAAACCACTTCAATGCAAGTTGCCATACGTTATTTCTATGTGCAAATTAGATAATATTTGGTTAATTAGATTAACTAATTCACTTGCAATCTTCAGTAATAGCTCAGATTTTCGTGTTTTTAGATTTGACTGCTTTTTCGTCTCCTGCCAGTCAAGATGAAGTCATTAAATATCATTAAAATATATGCTATACCATGCAGTGGAGATTCACTTATGTACATCAGGTTCAGGATCCATTAATATCCAAATGGATGATCAATCACGTAGTTTTGTTGCTAATACTGACTTCCAAAACCTGGTTTATTTTGGTAGACCAAAATTTGAAGAATTGTACCCTTTCATGTTGATGTTTCATAGGCGTTTACGTATTGTAGTTCTATACGTGGGAGAAGTTTTAGATCGAAGGTGGCTGCAACAGTCTTTCATCTTCGGTCGGGATGGAAACTGATAGCCTATTCGAGTCTTCTCTTTCCGATTATGGAGAAAGCTGAGTGCTTTGTCTCTGAAAACCTCTGCAACACAGTCTCTGCTATGCTCGTGCTTTGGCAAGGATTTGTTGAAAAGCTTCAGTCTTTGTTGCTGATAATGTTTGGCTGAGACAGATGAAGGGTGAAAAGAGGTCTATGATGCCCTACAACACCTTATGTGAATCTCTTATGCAAACATTCATGTATTATCTTTCTTCTTTTGTGTCTATTTCGTGTTTTAAACGTAAAAGACTATATCTTTCTGTGATGTTAAATCTAATTCCAGTTTAGGTTGTATCTTTCTCTGATGGTGGAGTTGCCTTCTCTTCTTGACGGCTACGTGTTCTTCATTTCCAGATTGGGTATTGGGTAATCTTAGTTGTGGATCATTATCTGTTGTCTGTGCTTGCTTATTGATGTGACTAATTTGCACGTAGATTTGGTTTTGTTTCATTTTTTTTAATTTATTTATTCTATTTAGATTTATTGATATGGTGGTGTGGTTTCTGCAGGCAGCATCTCATAATTGATAGGTGTGCAATTAAGGAATGTATTCAATACTTGCTTCATTTTTTTAATTTATGTACATCTACATTCCTTAATTGGTGCTACTGTATAGACTTCGCCAGGCATTCCATTTGGGAGAGTGGTATGCTTGGCTCGCTGTTCTGGAGCCAAAGTTGAAGCTTTTCGAGCCAATCGGAGCACAATTGATGATTTTTGTAAATACGTGATGGCGTGTTCCAACGCTGATAGTTGTCACTTGATCTCATCATCTTATCATCGAGGAGCTTTTTTCGACAGGTACACTAAATGTGTTGTCTCACGATATCCTTATTTCTTCAGTTAAATGAATACAAATAAATGGTATGTCTTAGGTTCGTTCCCCTGTAAATGAAAGGAACTTGTCTTATTTTGTATCTTCTGATCCAAGATGGAGTGCCTAAATTTCGTTAAGAGCGTATATGCCTTGTTATTATGATTCAATATAAATAGGTCTTTTTTAGGCACACTTTTATCTTCATTCAGCATCTTTAGCTCCAAAGCAAAAGAAGAATATTTTGGGTTTCTTTGTCACATTTCATATCCTCCATTTGAAGGACTAAAGGAAGGTAAAAGGTAGGCTTAAGTTTCCGTTATATGCTTTGTTTTGTTTTTTGTTTTTTGCTTTTTGTTTTTGTTTTTTGTTTTTTGTTTTTTTTTTGTTTTTTGTTTTTTTTTTTCGTTTTTGTTTTTGTTTTTAGAAGCGTGCTGAAAGAATATGTACTTAAATTACGAACAGGGTCCTTGGACATTACTAACATATAAGGTTGTGCTTCATATAATTGCCTAAGATTTACATTTGTTCGTTCTTATCTTTAAAAGATTACATTATTGCGAGGCACGAGCCGTAATGTTATTTTCAAAGATATGAAGGGATTGGCTATAGATGCCTTTCCACGAAGACATGTTAATGCTGAATCAAGCAATCGAGATATCGTCTTGATAGATGAAAGGTGCCTACTAATTCCGTTAAAAGCTTTATTGTTTTTTCTTTTTTATAATATGTTTCTGTTGTCAATTTTGCAGCAAGGTTCTCATCATTCTGACATTCTAGAATTCGTTTGGAGGCGTTGAACAGTCAACTCCACCAGCAAACAGAAAAACAGCTCCATAAAGGCAATCCCAAAATAGTTTTCTTATCGATATCTACTAATTCGTTGGTTCTTAACAAATGGCCAATTTGAATCATCTCTGTTAGACTCTTTTTTTCATTTCTTTATCTAGGGCTATGTTCCCGTATTGTTTACACTAAATAGAGAAAAAATGCGCCATCTCTTTCCCTGAGCTCTGCCCTTAGCTTTTACCAATTTTAAGCTTAAAATCTCTCTATTTATGGAAAGAATTAGCTGTTATTAAACTTTTTTTTGCTAAAAATATAGAAACACCTACTTCCACCTCTGTTATGTAATGTTGTTCAGGAAACGCCTGCACCTACTGAGAGTGAGCAAGGTTCAGTCAAGAAGAACAGGGATCAACTGGAGCAGAAGTAGACAGCTCATGATCAAAAGACCCTGTAAATGTTGTGTTTTGCTTATAGGAAAAAATATTCCGCCTCCCATTTTACAACATGTTTTGTAACGTATTACATAGCATTACACGTTCTCTTATGTGCAATGCTTAGTAATATGAATGATATTTTGAACGCATAACAATTTCTTTTGCTTCTACTTATTTGTTAAGGGTGATTTTATACGATTTATTCCGTTATATTTTATAATGATTTCCTCCATATTTGTATAATTTGCATAGAAAATGAGCGTTTAATTGGTTTATTGAGCAAGTGAGGTTTTAAATGGTTTATTCGCAAAATTAGTTGAATTATGCGTTTTATTGTTGATTTCATGTTTATTTGGATATTATTACATTTTGCGATGTTTTTGATGTCATATAGATGCATATTCTCGACCCAAAGAATGATCAAATGAAGATCAAGTTCGAATTATATGATAGAGAGGAGATAAAGTTGGAATTTGATAAAGGATAGAGAAGGAAGGAAAGGATAAAGATGAAGAAATCAAGTTGTTGATCCAGCTGAACTGACGTCCAAGTCCCGTCCAGGATGGACGGGCGTCTGTCCCGGATTTTATCAATACAAAACAACAAGTAATAAACCGGTTAACCTCAAGTGCAAGGATCGTAGTATGGAGGCTAATGCCGGGTCGATCTTACGGGGAACTAGACGAATGTGAATCCTAGCTTTTGTTTTCAACTAAACTATTGTCACGAAACTAACCTAAACGAAGAACTAACCTAAACAAATATGCATAAAAGTAACTAGACAGAGGAAATTAATCCAATGCTAGGCAAGATTGAAAGCGATAAAAACTAGAGTGCAATTAAAAGTAAACTAATCTAGCAATTCAAGTTTAAAGGATTAAAATCAAATTATAACGAACGAACAAGCAATCGATCCACCTATCCTATCAACATTCAATTCTAATTCGATTAATTTGTGATCCCTACTCAAGTTGTGATTCACCTAATCTAAGGCATGAACACCCACTTTCGTGAACAAGTTCGTTTCCTAATCTTCGATCTTTCAATTAAAGATTAAGTCTTTCTAACCTAGGCGTGAAATCTTTCAATTTCTCGATCTAGAAACTCAATCTAACAACTCGCTTTAGTTAGATCGAAGATCTATTCTTTTATCACGGTGATCTAAGGTTTGTATGATTTTCACCAATAAAACAATCACAAAGCAACGATCTTTCGATATAATTGCATTACACAATAATAAATAATGATAAAAGAAACAACTTTGAGATAGAAACTCACAGATTAATCACGAATCAAAACTGAATTGTTGAAGGAAGGCTTCACAACGCTTGTTCAAGAGGGTTTAGCCTCTTAACATCCTTGTTGCAACTCGAATTGATGAAATAAACGACATGAATCTATCTAATCTAATCTAGGAATTAAATTGCATAAAAGTAGATAAAATCGTAGAAAACGCAGCCAAGCTGCCCTTTAGGTTTTTAGGATTCGAATTGTGTGTTCGGGGTTTGAGAAATCGCGCTATTTATAGATTTTTAGGTCGGTTTAGGCTAAGGCGGTGCTTGGGCGCCCGTCCACTATCTTGGACGCCGCCGTCCAGCGCTTTCTGACGGAGGTGAACGCCGCTCGTAACGCGTCTCGAACTCTCTCGAATGTAAAATATGATTACGACGCCGCCCACTTATCAAACGCCTGCTCGCCTTGGGCGCTGCTCGCTCGGATGAACGCTAGTCCAAATTCGATCAAGACTTGATAATTCCATCTTTATCTTCTTTTCTTCTATCCAATTCACCATTATCTCTTTTAACTTGAATTAGCTCGAAATTCATCAACATTTGATCATCAATTGAGCCACATAAGTGTACCTACATGACATCAAAAACACCGCAAAGCGTAACATAATTCCAATAAACATAAAATCATAATTAAAACATATAAATTCACCAACTTTGCGATTAACTCATTAAAAATATTATTTGCTCAATAATTCATTTAAACACTTAATTCCCATGCAATTAATATGAATATGGAGGAAAACATTATAAAATATAACGTTATAAATCATATAATTTCACCCTTAACAGCGTCTGATCATCCAAACGGGCGTCCAAGGGAGGAAGTTGATTCAGAGAGTTTGGACGCTGAAGTGGACGGGCGTCTGAAGCAAGTCCAAGACACCTCGGACGGGCGTCCAACAAGCTGGATGGGCGTCCTTAAGCCGACATCAAGACAAACGCCCTCGCTTTTCTATAAATATCGCGTGTATTTCAACCCTAAGCGGACATTATTGAGACCTATTGATACACAATCATTACGAAAAACCTAGCGGCCCCAGCCTTCTTGGGGAGGCTTGGGGTTGCGATTTTCTTTGTTTTTATATTCGCTTTTTTCTATTTCCTGCTTGTCGCCATGCCGATGTCTTTGAAGCTCGCAACATGAACGACCGGTGAGATCGTTTATTTCAAACTTTCTTTTATTTCTTTTCCTTTGAATAATTTTATGAATGATTTCAATTTAAAGCTTGTTTCTTTTCCATGATTATATGTTTATGCAACGTATATCGAGAGATTGTTGTTATTGATGTTTACCGTATGACGAGTCGGTAAAACGCTAGGTCACCATAGGAAAGAATAGATCTTTTGACCTAAAAATACGAGAGTTGATAGATTAGAATATCTAGATTGTTAGATCTAATAAATCTTGCACCTTGGTTTGAAAACGTTAATCTTTAAGATCGAGAGATAAAAGATTTATAGGCGAATTATCTACTTAGTAGAATTCATACTTTTGAGAGGTGAATCACATCTTTAATTAAATCTTCATAAGATAATCTAGGCAGGAAATTAAGGGTTGCGGGATGGTGGATCATGGTTTGTTCTATGTTGATTTGCTTCAGTCATTATCATGTTCGTTAGTTTTATTGTTTTCCTAGTTATAGTTTTAATTACTTTTGTTCGCAACGATGTTTTCCTGGCTTTGGACTGACAATCATCTGTCCAGTTTATCTTTCTGTTTTTGTTTTTGTTTAGAGTTAGAAGAATTAGTAAACTAGATTAAACAACCTCGATTCCCTGAGATCGACTCCGGTTAATCGTTATGCTACGATCCCTACACTTGGGGTATACCGGATTTATAAATTTATTACTTGTTTATTTTCATTAGATAAAATCCGTGACTTATTCTATTGTAATGCTACCTAAATTCCTTCTTTTGTAAACCAATATGTATCGATTTCACGATTCGAGGTTTTTTATGCCAACTTTTTCAATCATCTTCCACTATTGCTTAATTTTTGCTTCTATACAATGTTTTGAATTGTTTAATTTTCCAGGGCATCTGGTTGCCGTGCCTTGCACGGCCGGAACTCACTAGTTTAAGTATGTAATTGTAAACAATGATCATCAAGTGAAATCCTTCTGAAAAAAATAAGAAGTTCCTTTCTAATTTTTTCTGTTTCCTTTAGGCTGATACCATACCATTACCTTAAAATATACGTGTAAAGTTTATGTAAATTTTCGAATGTACACATATCATTTGTCTTTTTTTTTTTTTTTTTTTTTGGAACTCCATATCAGTGCTTCTTTGAACAATGATATGATTTCATTTTGCACTACACCATTATATGTATTAAGGTTATTTTTTATAAGAACGATAAACATTATAAAAATCTTGTAAATATTGAGGTTTGAACCTAAAAAACAACACTTTGTTACTCGAGTTGTGTATGATCGAAATCAAAAAATATTTTGCAATATAAATCAAAACTAAACCTATGTAAAATCAAATTCTACACGAAATATATTGTCACGCTTCATTGTGATGCCAAACAATACTGGTAATGACACTGATTTATCGAATGGAGTATTTTTTTTTTAATCTTTTTTCTGAGGGAAGAAAAACACTTCGCATATATTTGTGTTCCATTCGTGAAAACACCCGCCCATATTTCTTCCCCATTTTTATCGACTTTTTCTTTCCCCGTCTGATTAGGCCTGTAAACGAACCGAACCCTACCGAACCCTGACATTATTTGATTCAGCTCGAAATTATTCGAATATTGGGTTCGGCTCGGCTCGAAATTTTCGAGCCTAAAATATTAGGGTTCGGCTCGTATTTGGCAAGGAAAATGGGAGAAATTATTCGGTCCGATTCGGGTCGAAATGTTCGAATAGTTCGAACATGTTCGGCTCATTCTGGACATGTTTATATATATATAATTTTTTTTTTGTGAAAGGAATAAATAAAAAAATTCTAGTTCAAAAATATTACATGCCCCAAAATATAACATGTTTACATGTTCAAAATATTACATTACATGTCTAAAACGTCAAAATGAATTCAAATTGAAATAACTTCATAAACCAAAAGTAGTAAAGTCACTAAAATCCAAAATAAACTTCCAAATCTCAATCCAATTCATGTTGTCCTAGCCTTTTTTTGGCTTTTGTTGAAGGGTGGTTTGCCGCTACCGCTATATTTGGATTGTTTTGTTGTGTTGACCGCCTAAGAAGGTACTTCCCGCATGAGCGGCGGATGTGGTTTAAACTGAGAACGAAAAAAAAAAATACATAATGAAGATGGAATTAGGTTTCCCGTTTATACATTCAATATTCAGAATTTTTTTTTTTGGGGAATATATTGAGAATTTATTCAATTATTCTCATTAAAGAATTTATATTGAACCGAACTATCTTTGTGCAAAGTGTACGGTACTAATATTATCGAACATGTTTGGCTCGGTTGTCGAATACCTATTTTTAAAGCTTGATTTGACGTTTAATGATGCGAATCAAGCTCCGAATCGAACATTTTCGAACTGAATACCCCAAATCGAATCAAATATTAAGGCTCACCTACGGCCCTATGTCTGAAGAACAAGGAAACTCCGACGAGTTCATTCCCTAGGGAGGATTCCCCGCGAAGATTGTTGTCGGATTTCATTCAAATGCTCTCTGCAGTCTGCTCGTTCAGTTTCATCTGCCTGAATTCTCACAATTCGGTAAAGTTCTGAGCTGAAGGAACTGATTTCTGGTTTTAATTCTGCGATCTTGAATTTTTGCTCGTTTCTGTCGTATATTCTTCGTAACTTGCTCGATTTCTGCTCGTTCAGTTTTACCTTCATGAATTGTCACAATTAGGTAAAGTTCAGAGCTAAAGGAATCGATTACTGGTTTTGATTCTGCAATTTAAATCATTTGCTTGTTTCTTTCATATGTTCTTCATAACTTGCTCGCAATCTGCTCCTTCAGTTATACCTGCATGAATTCTCACAATTAGGTTAAGTTCAGAGCTAAAGGAATCCATAACTAGTCTTAATTCTGCAATTTGAATCGTTTGCTCGTTTCTTCATATATTCTTCGTAACTTGCTCGTTTTCTGCTCGTTCAGTTTAACCTGCATGAATTCTCACAATTAGGTAAAGTTCTGAGCTGTAGGAATTGATTACTTGCTTTAATTCTGCAATCTTAAACGTTTGCTCGTTTCTTTCATTTATTCTTCATAATTTGCTCATTTACTGCTCGCTCACTTATACCTGCCTGAATTCTCCATGTTAGGTAAAGTCCAGAGCTAAAGGAATTGATTACTTGTTTTAATTCTGCAATCTAAAACGTTTGCTTGTTTCTTTCATCTATTCTTCGTTTTCTTCTCGTTCAGTTCCACCTGCCTGAATTATCACAATTAGGTTAAGTTTTGAGCTAAAGGAACTGATTACTGTTTTTAATCCTGCAATCTAAAATGTTTGCTCGTTTCTTTCATTTATCCTTCATACCATTATTGTAATTGCTGTTTCAGTTTGCGTTAATGTTTCTTAACTGTGTGTGAGAGCATAATTTGTTTGAATGGGAGGCTGAGAAAAATATTCCAGATATATGTAATTTATCCGTGTTTAGCTGGCGAAGAGCATTATTTGTTCGAGTAGGAGGTCCTTGATGATCTGCTTGATGGGTAATTGGAGACCTTAAATTAGGTTAGATAAATGAGGCTTTTTATGGCCTGTATAATGACATATCCAAAGCCTTTTGATATGCTTGAATAAATTTGGAGGCCTCTGGTGGACTAGGGGTGATTTACCGCTGAAAACATTGCCTGATTTCTTTCATACATTTTCTGCTCGTTCAGTTTTACCTGCCTGAATTCTCACATTTAGGCAAAGTCCAGGGCTAAAGGAACTGATTACTGGTTTTTTATTCTGCAATCTAAAACGTTTGCTTGGTTCATTCATCTATTCTTCTTATAATTATTGTAACTTCAGTTCTCTTTGCGTTGATGTTTTTTAATTGTGATTTGATTGATTGTTTTGTGCTCCCTGTAGTCCAAACTGCGTGCTGGTTGGTGGAATCCAATTGTTCTGGCCACGGTGGACTGTGCTGTTAAAGGATTGTGGATTGTTGTCATGTCTGCTTCGATATGTAGCTAATATCTGATGACTGCTTGGAATGCTGAAAGCATCCCTTGCCTTGAGAACAGTGATCTGTGGTTGTGATGGAGAACATGCAGTATGCCGAGGAGCTTGTTCGGGAATTTTTGGTGTTTAGGGGGTTTACAAATTCTTTGCAAGCTTTTGAAAAGGAGTTAGGGACGGATATTGGTAAAGGATATTCACCGGACAAGATTATGGATTTGATTTTTTCTGTATATATACCCAAGTTCCAGGCTGAAAAGTTGGTAGAGCTGCTGAACTTCTTTAAGGAGTGTTTTTCTTCTGAAACTACACTTCTTGCGGCTATATCAAAATTAGATGTTTCTGTTTGCCGTTATTATATCGTTCACGCTGTACAATCAAAGAGGATTGACAAAGTTCTGGAGTTTTTTGAGGCATATGGCAGTGATTTGGTACAAAAAGATCAAGAGTGGAGTTCATGGTTTGGTGGGTCATGAATTCGTTGCCCTAAATTGTTAATGTACTGATATTCTTATTATTGAGATTGGTTTTGAATTTCTCATGCAGCTTTACCATATGTTAAGAACCCACATCTGGATCCATGCTTTCGTGTGTTCTTTTCCAAGGAGTGGTATAAAGCCCTGCATCTCTCTCTTTGGAATCTTTTGAGCCGGATGTTTGATGGTAATCATATCCTTGTCTGATTATTTTTTTCAGTCATATCTGTTTTGGATTCCTTGTAGGTGAATTTACTCTCTCTAAGGGTGCTTCTATCACACCTATGCCCTCCCTACAATTGTTTGATTGGAGCCTGTCTATCCACATGGACTTTTCTCCCCTCAATGCATATATTATGTTAATTTCCAGCTTTTTGTGTAGTTCAGTATTGCTTGGTGCTGAAATTCTTATGTATACCTATTTGATTTTCTTCTGTTTGAGGGGATAATAGTGTTTTAATAGTTCGTGCTTCCCTTCTACTAGCTTTTGTCCTTTTTGTTAAGCAGAATAATTCTATTTCCTGCCAATTTCAATGGTAGCACAAACATTTTGGTGCTTGTTTTTGCTTAGACTGTGGATCACTAATGCTAATATATCTCATTAACCAAAACGTACTGTGACGAAAGAAGAGTGTGCTCTCTAATGGGCATGTTTTTGGACTTGTCCTTTGTTGTGAAATGCTGGTTTTCTTACATAGCAGGAATTGTACTATATAGGAATTCCTGGGTTTGAATTATTGATTTTATAGGCGGGCAGCACAATTTTATGGGGTTTTTTAATATCTTTCTCCCCTCTACTGAGAGGCAGCTTTGATCAGGTCATCCATAAGATTTTTCTTCCATGTTACTGATTTGTATTTGTTCTGCAATATAACCGTGATCCGTGCTTGTTTTGTATATTCCTTGTTACTATTCCTTAGTTTCTCTTGACTATTGTAAGGCTCCCAGCTTTACTAAAGATCAGCTCTGAAAGAAATACCATGAACCGCCTTAAGAAAGACGTGAAACAACTTAATGTCAAACTATCACAACTTCAGGCTTTATTGGAGGAGAAAGATGCCCAGCTTTGTCAATTTAAAACGTGAGCTTCTTTTATGCTGGTTTAGATATTGAAAATACACTCTGTCTAACTGCTTTATCTTTCCTTTTCCTTTCTTTTCTCAAGCAAGGAGTCGTTGCTAGCAGATGTAGATGTGATGGGAACAAGCAGATCTTCAAATTCGGTGACTGGTACCACGGAGCTAAGTGAACCCTTGCCCAGCGTCTCCCATGAAATTACTGTTCCTGGTACTTCCGTTCTGAGTAAAAGAGACTCATTCCAGGAACGGGGTAGTAGCCCACGTGCTGCTTCTTTCACTTCAAGTTCTAAAGTAGATGGTCATTCCGGTAAGAGTGATAGACTCCTTGGCTTAAAAATATTTTTATGGCGAGTTTACTGGTTATTGTTGCATGCATTGGGTGTCTTTTATAACATATATTGTCTGAAGGGTAATTTGCATTCTTATCCTTACATAGAGAGCAAGGAAAAAGATTTCTGAATGACATTTTATTTGGTTATGGAGCATTCGAGAATTTTGTTCGATAATGGCATTCTGCTTTAATCAACTGTTTTCCCAGAAAAGTGTACATTCCTTTCTTAAGATCAAAAGTCTTATTAGAATAGATAATTTGGAAAGTGCAAAGTTATTCTTTTTTTGTTTGTTCCAGATACTGATAGTCATTTACAAAAAGAAGAAGATTTTCTGGAAGTGAAAGTCGAATTTCAGGTAAACAGTCTGTGGTTATTCATAATTTGTTGAATAAACTTAATTCCTCTTCCTTTGCTCAGTCTTTATTTATTGTTAAGCTAAGTTTCTTTGTATAGATATAATGGTTTTGTCCTAAAACTGGTAAAGCAGGAAACATTCTTGGGACACACAAGTCCTATCAGTAGGAGTCGGTTTTCTGCATCAGGGCACAATATTGCAAGTGCTTCTGTGGACGGCACTGTAAGGTATCGATGGTGAAGGTGCATTTAATTTTTGCTTGAAGTATTACCGTCAATTTTACAAGTACTAGTAGTTCTAGGGTATGGTTTATGATACATTCAATATTGAAGCATGCATTCTTATTGAGGTTCATAGATAAACATAAACGAGGTTTTCAAGGTTCTCGATCATGGTTATCCTGTTTGACTCCTTATATATGGTATTTTAGTAAATTTGGTGCCCTGTTCTTATGTATAATTGTTCATGTTAGAAGTCTGTGACCTACAAATAGAGAGCTGCCACATAGGGCTTGTTCTAAAACAGAAATTAATTTCTTTTCGTGTAACTATCTCCTTGCTAATGATTTTTTCTGAACCCTTGCGTTTATTGTGCCTAAACAAAGGATATGGACATATGACCCATCAGTGCCATCATCAAGGAATGCAACCATCTATTGCGGGGCTGAGGTTCTGTCACTTGATTGGGAATGTAAATCAGACAGATTGGTAAGTATGAAAAGGCTCTATAAACGTTTGTAAATCAGTAGATTTTGGCCCATTTCCTTGATCACTGCTTTTACTTTACTTTAAAAGATTATTGTTTCTATCTCGTTAATTATGCCTGAAGCTTCTAATTGGCACTGCTGATGGAGGAATCAAACTATGGAATGTTGATGCAAAGCGGGTTATTTGTGATCTTAACTCAGATAGAGCTTTTCCAAGGTTCTAACATATTATACTTCTGTATCCCCAAATTCTGAGGAGTATTGCTTCTAGGATTTTTTTGTTGATTTTAATGAATTTGTTTGCAGTGTCTTGGACATAAAATGCAGTCCAGTGGAGCCGATTTTTGTGACTGCCGCAGCATCCGGATGGTAACTCTTGCTACTACTTGATATCTTGCGAGTATGAAGCGTCTTTTAGTGAGAATTCCTTTTGTTTGTTTCTTGTCATCATAATTTCATCAGCTGAATGATACTACCGCAGTCCTGTTCTATCTGCCACTCTAGCACTTTATGTTTTTCTCATGTTGCCTGTCACTTTGCAAAAACCAATGCAGTATAAAATGTTATTTTCATAAAGAAAGCACAATATAATCCATATATGGTACAGAAGTGATCATTTATTGAGTTTCTTTATATGTGTGAAAAGCCCAAAAGTGACGGATACATGGGGACGTGAATGTGCTTCAGAAAGATAGACTTGGGACTTTTAAATCAAACTTTAACTATTTTAGGATGTTCTGAAGTACACTCATTTTATGCTTGCAAATTCTCATAAGCTTTGCCTACAAAATTAGGAACAAGATGGACCAAATGGAGCCTGTGATAACAAATGATATCTTCTGGTCTGTAATTGAGCCGAAATATGAACCGGTGATTATTTATTTGGAGTGTATGAAAGTCATAATTAGGATTAATACAGTTGTTTCACTTATTTTCAGGAAAGGGAGCAACGATATTGATCAATTGGGCTTTGCATCTTTGTCTGTGTGGAATATGCGTGCGTGGAAGCAGATGGTACGTAGTGTATCTGATTCATGTTCTTTGTGCAATTGTGCTCAAGACAAACTCCTCTTGTTCCTTGTTTTGGATGATGGTCACAATAAGCTTTACTAATTCTCAACCTTTTTTTGAAGACAGTCCTTCCTCTTGGTGAAGATCCTCCAGCGATCACGTCGTTGTCCTTCAATCACAACGGAAAGCTTTTAGCAGCAGCAGCAACCGATGGAATGATTCATATGTTTGGTATACTTTACTGAATTACGCTAATATACCTTTTTTTTTCTTTGCTTTATGACCGCATGTATCTGGAGCTATAAAGGGCCCGACTACAATGTGGAGTCGATTTATGTGTGCCCGTACTGTTTGACTCTTACTCAGGTGTTTGATCAGACCCAACACACTTTAACATGTTGAAGCCATAAGAAAATCTGGCATTTGACCTTTTAGGAGGAATCAGACCCTTGACCTCTATGGCAGTTCTCAGACCACTTGTCGTCTTAGCTAAGGGGGAATTTCTACTGTGGAGTGGCCTCAATGAGGAGATTCAGCATCAAATCAAAGAACTGACACGTGGTATCAAATAGACTTCAAACAAACTCATAAACATAGTAGTCCACCACAAACACACAAAATCAAGCCACGTGTCATCTTTTGATTGGAGGGAAGTGAATCTCTTCATTGAGGACACTCGGTTGAATTTCCCGAGCTAAGGTTCCTTATCAACAACTAGTACTGATATTATTTTGCACAAGTGGACACTTATGGTATAATTTCACCTGATTTGTTTGATAGATATGTCTGCTGGCCTGCAAATTACTGGATGGCCCGCACATGATTCTGCTATTAGCTCTGTTTCCTTTGGCCCAGACGAAACAAGCATATTTAGCTTGGGTACTGATGGAAAGGTGACTGACTTGTGACTTTATGTATTCTGCTTTATAATTGCTCTATGATGGTTCGAGTGTTCATCTTTTCTCTCCCTGTAATATTTATTTGTCTTATTTAAATTCTTAGGAGAATCTGAGTATGTGATCTGATTCTAGGTTTTCGAATGGAGCTTGCAGAATCAAGGCAAAGTTCTTTGGTCCAGAGATTCAAGCCGGTAATAAATTTTCTATACAATTGTAGTATATGCCATTCTTTATTTGCTTTTTGTTTTTCCTAACACACTGAAGATCAGTCTCCTATTTTATCTAAAATATGAATTGCTCACTAGTAGCCCGGATCACTTATTAGTGCTTATTGGCTCTTTTTAATATTGCGTTTGTGAGAGTATTCTAGCACTTTTATTGAAATATATGTGCCAGAATCGTTTCCCTTACCCATTAGAAATGTCGTTGTCTTTTCTTGTATTAGTTATGTGAGTGACACGGTTGAAGTGAACAAGAACATGACCTTGGAGTCAATGAATGTGTAGGTTTGGTAGTCTTCAGAATTCAATGCATTGTAGACATGAAATGGCTTTAGATGCTAATGGGAGAATGCTTCTACTCACATCTAATGCAGTGAGAGCTCCTATTTATCAGGTAAGTTATTGGCAACCTACTCAAATGCTTGCATCTAGAGGTGGTACATGTCATTGCATTTCCTCGTAAGAACAAGGGTCTGAATCCCATCCCTGCCCCCAATATAATGAAAAATCAAATGCTTGCATCTAATTCTGCATTTATCATAAAATTGTTCATGAATTTTTTTATTGTGGACTTGCAAAATGGTTCTAATCACAATCCCATTATTGTGCCTGTACATACGTTTTTATATTACCGATTCAAATATCACTTTCCCCATTCTTGGAGAATTTTTCGTTCATAGTGAGATGCATCAGAATCTATACAACGCATACTTTGATTTGCAGTTCTGTATTTTTTTGCTTGTTAAAAAAGTACAGTAGGACATACCTGCTTAGAGATTCTACTGTAGATTATTTTTGGGATTTATATTGTCTAAGTATCTATTTTACAGATTTACATTGTTTTACAATTAGTAATGCAAGTGTTCTTGCTGCTTCCCATCAGTTAATAGCATGCTCTTAGACGTCCTATGATGGTCTTGAACTTTCCACTTCTCTTTCACTTATGATGGATCCACCAAAATTTACAGTGTCACTAGAACATTAACAAATTAAGCTTTATTCTGAATTTTTCGGTTCATGTATCAATTTTGTTTCTGCTTCCATATGATCAGGGCGTGACTATAGACAATTTATAGGTTGATTTTAGGGCTAGAATGGACTTTCAATAAGCCCAGTATTTACTACAAAAAAAAAAGTCCATATTTGGGTGCCATGTTAAATCCTCGTATATGCCACTGAACACATCCATTGATACTGATGTTAATGAATGATGTAAACAGGTTCGTGGACGTTGTTATGGGATGAGAAGTCTTGCCCACGCTGCATCAATAACAACTGTGGATTGGCATCCAACATTGCCCATCTTTTTAACTGGATCAGCTGATAACTCTGTCAGAGTCACGTCCATTTCTTGATGAAGATTTAGTTGTGAAAACAATATGCGCTTTTATCTCATTTCATGTTAAAATCTTAGTCAATGAAAGAAAATGCTTTTGCCAAGGCATTCCTATTTGGTGATATATATATCAATGAAGTGTTGAACAAGCTTGATTTTGATTCTCCAGCTTTTGCCAGTTTATTATACTCGTGTATTCGGGATTCATTGGGTGTGTGTAATGTGTATATATATATATATATATATATATATATATATATATGACACACACGCCTGACCTCAAAACGCTCGACCACACATGGCTGACCAGTGACAACACACGCTAGACCACAAACACTCAATTACTCTCTCTCTCTCTCTCTCTCTCTCTATATATATATATATATATATATATATATATATTTGTTAAAACAGGTTTCCTAGTCAGACCCCTTTATTTAGTTTTGTATTATTATTTTATTATTCTTTTATTATCCTTAACTAGCCCTAATAACTATATAAATTAGTGGTTGAGTTTTCTTGTTTTTTCCTTGTCTTTTAGCAGATGAAACACTGTCCAACTAGCCGTTGGAACAGTGTTCCCTGCTTTTTACTTTATAGGCGTTGAGCATCCACTCTATAAATAGAAGTGAGATGTCTCCTAATTTGTAATGAGCTTTTATTCCAATAATAAGAATACTTTTTCTCATTGCTTTCAATTCTTACATGGTATCGGAGCCTTAGGCTGTTTTTTCTGGGATTTCATCAAAAATTCAAATTTCAAAATCTCAACTTTCTTGATCAATGGCCAAGTCATTTGCAACTAGTATAGCCACTGATCCTTCTTCTTTTTCTGAAAACCCCATAATCTCTAGGGAGCTTCAAAACATTCAAGCTGTTTACAAGCTGAATGGTAAGAACTATCTTAAATGGTCTCAGTTTGTCAGAACCTACTTGAAAGGTAGAGGCAAATTGAGCCATCTGCTGGGAACTGGACCTGCTCCTGCTGATCCCAAGTTTGCTAACTGGGATGAAAAGGACTTAATGGTGATGCCCTGGCTGTGGAGCACTATGATCACAGAGATCAGTGATACCTGCATGTTTCTGAATTCTGCCAAGGAGATATGGGATCATATACAACAAGCCTACTCTAAGGTAAAGGATGCAGCTCAAATCTATGAAATAAAGGTAAAAATTCAGAACACTAAGCAAGGGAATAAGTCTATTACTGAATACTCTAGCCTCCTTCAAGGGCTGTGGCAAGAATTAGATCACTATCAATGCATCAAAATGAAAGATAGTGATGATGATACTACCCTTAAAATGATGGTTGAAGGGGAAATAATCTTCTATTTTTTGGTTGGTTTGAACCAGGAATTTGATCCTATAAGGGTGCAGATTCTTGGCAAAACTGATCTACCCTCTCTGAATGAAACCATGTCTATGGTAAGAACAGAAGATGGTAGAAGGGGTGTCATGCTTGACACTACCAATACTGAGAGCTCAGCTCTATATGCTGGACCAAACAAAAATACCTATCCTAAGACCAATGAGTCTAAGGAAAATGTGGACAGGAAAGTATCCAATCAGAAACATGTCTCTAAATCTGGGGATAAAGACAACCTTTATTGCACTCATTGCAAAAGAAGCGGCATATACAAAAGAATTACATTGGAAACTCCATGGGAGACCAGGCAAGAACAATGCCCTGGCACATGTTATGGATTCCAACAAATCTGAAAGCACTACTCAAGGGACAAATCAAGCTGCCCCTAGTCAGAATTCCAACCTTGGTCAATCTGAGATTGAAAAATTGAGGAAGTTCCTTAATACCTTGGAAAATCCATCCTTATCAATGGTTTTTTCAGGTATGGCCTCCCTTGATCTTTTAAATCAGAAAGTTACTAAGGGTTGGGTGGTTGACTTTGGAGCCACTGATCATATGACCCCCTCTATGGAGTTTTTTACTGAGTATATTCCTTGTGATATCAGCAAATTTATTACAGTTGCCAATGGTAACTCTATTAAAGTGGCTGGTACTGGGAATATAACTTTGAATGACTCCCTAGTCCTTAAAAATGTGCTTCATGTTCCTGATCTGTCTGCTAGTTTGGTGTCAGTAAAAAGATTAACTGCTGATTCAAATTGCTATGTTTTATTCTCTGCTAACTTCTGCGTAATCCAGGAGTTAACCACAATGAGGAGGATTGGTCTTGCTAGAGTTAAAGAGGGCCTCTATTTTGTTAAAGATCAAAAAGAAGATAAAGATGTTTTTGAGAAAGTCTCTCTGCTTTCTAAGGCTGATAATGATAAGATCCTTTTGTATCATAGGAGATTAGGGCATCCATCTTTTCAAATTTTAAAGCATTTGTTTCCAAATTTATGTAAGGGTTCAAATGTTGAAAAATTTAAATGCAATGAATGTGAATTTGCCAAACATACAAGAACTTTTTATCCTACACATTCTCATTTATCTGCTAACCCTTTTGATATTATTCATAGTGACATCTGGGGACCCTCTACGATACCCAATGTGAATGGTGCTCACTGGTTTGTGACCTTCATTGATGATTGCACTAGAACAACTTGGGTGTATTTGTTGAAACACAAGTCTGACCTATCCTATGTGTTTCATGTGTTCTATAACATGATCTTAACTCAATTTGATACAAAGATCAAAAGGTTAAGATCTGATAATGCCAGGGACTACTTTAACAAATTTCTGAATCCCTTTATTGAGGAAAAAGGAATTATACATGAATCTTCCTGCATTCATACTCCCCAACAGAATAGGGTGGCAGAAAGGAAGAACAGACACTTACTTGAATCTGCCAGGGCCTTGATGTTTCAAATGAATGTACCAAAGTCCTACTGGAGTGAGGCAGTGCTTACTGCTGCTCATCTTATCAATAGACTTCCCACTCAAGTCCTGAACAAGAAGAGTCCCATTCAGACTCTAACTGAGGTTTCCCTCCTTTTTGACCCCTGAAGGTGTATCACCTAAGGTTTTTGGATGTGAAGTTTTCACCCATGTCCATTTTCCCAATAGAGGCAAACTGGACCCCAGAGCTATAAGGTGCATTTTCATTGGGTATTCTAATACTCAAAAGAGGTATAAGTGTTACCACCCTCCTACAAAGAAGTATATCATCTCTAAAGATGCAACCTTCTATGAGATGTGCCCTTATTATACTGATAAATCCTCAATTCAGGGGGAGATGCCTACTACTACGATCATGAAAGACATGTATTCTGCTTGATTCATCTTCTATACCTTTAGAAGATGAGAACTGTGATAATATCTCTGGAGGAGAGGAGAATCTTGGTTCTACTCCTAACATGCATGAACCTGTAGGAGAAATACATGAAGACTCTCAACCTGCAGGGGAAATGCAAGATTCTCCTCACATAGGAAATGTTAGGAAATCACTAGTTTAACGCAGCGAAATTTAAAATTTGATTTCCTTTTCTAGATCGTTCTTCGTTTAATGCAATAAACACGTTAAGTAGTTTGACGGTTATACCTCAGATGATCTATAAGATCGTCGCTTTGACCGTCAACGGAGAGTAGTTCAGTGCGCAAGCCGTCCACATGTCCGGCCTCTATCGCTAATCCACACGATCCCCTTGCCGGAATCCTCCTTGGATTGCTATTGGAAAACTCCGGTTGCTAGACCGGTCGTTTTCCTCCCTCACAAACTCACTATGGATTGCTCTCTATTTTACACAAGAACTATGAGCTCTTGCAATTGTGATGTACAAAAGAGCTTGACACCCACCTCTTATTTATAGTTAAAAGTGGCGCCCATATGTGTGTAGGAGAAGAAAACATTTTCCTAATAAAATAAGGAAAATCTTCTAGATTGGTTTATCTCTTTTATTATAATTAATTTTGCCAACATCTTATATTGAATATAATTATCTTATTACCATAAATTTATTTTTTCCAAAATCAATTAATATCTTATATTAATATTATGGTAATCTTATTAATTAAAGTGCACAATCCAAGTGTATCTTATACACTCAATTGTGGCGCCCCAATAGTCAAAAGATTGACTTCCGAAATATTCTTTAATTAATATAATTTGCATATAATTAATATCTTGTATCTTATTTATTCATAATAAATAAATATCACCATATTAACTTATCACTATAACCTTTATAGTCTAGAGATAAACTTTCCTTATTTGGTTATCAACCATAACCGCATTTTAATCCGACTCGATGTTCATATGTGTGTGACCCGATAGGCTTCCGAATATGTTAGCCGTAGACACAAAGTGCAATTTACTAAAATGCCCTTCATACCTAACGATCACGGGATAGCGTCTAGCAACACACCGTGACCCCCAATCATCGGAAGAGTCAAAAGCAATGACTACTATCTTTCATGTGAAGCAGTTACCGTGTAACTTACAATCCTATCGCTGAATTAATATCCATATGATCGTATCTCGAGTGTCAATACATTGACGATTGTATCTTATAATCTGGATATCATGCTCTCTCGGAATAACACATTCACTCCCACTTTGCAAAGATTCTCGAGAGCTAGACATTCCTTATAAGAAGGCCATTTTGGATATTCGATCCCAATCATAGGATACGCGATTCCCGGACGACCAATCATGTATACTTCGCATGCTTCAGTATCATACACAATCACTACCGCATGATCGCCCCGTGGTTAGGAGAAATCTCAATAGTGTCAAAGCATGACAATCCACACCGTGATGCCATTAAGACTCCGGTCAAAAGGATAATTTCACAACCGCCACATAGTGTGACACTTAATGTAAGTGGGTCAGTCTAACGTACGCATTCTCTAATACACGTCCACGTACAGTCCAAGTGTCCCTACACTTCGATAGACGGGATCTATCCCTATCTTCTAAAAGATAGAAGACATCCAATACGTGCTAGTCTGATTACACTATCAATGTCCCATTTGATAATATGTAAGACTAGAGACATTTAAGCACCAACCTTGTTATAGTGATTAGAGATCTCATCAACCATAATCACTATCATGGTTTCTCTATCACAGATTGACACTAGGGACGTTACTATATATATACAACAAATAATATGAAGATAAAGAATATATAATAACATAAGTGCTTTTATTAATCATAATAAAGCTATTACATGAACTAAATAGACTGTTAAATAACCCGACCCGGTCGGATCCGGTCCAACCCGATTGGGTTTAGGACACCTTTCCAACAGGAAAAACACCTATCATCTATACTAGAAAAAGATGGAAAAGATTGGAGGATACTGTCCCTATCAGTGGGGATAAAGATCCTAACTCAACTTCCAACATGGAAGGAACAACAAAAATCATTCCATGCACTGATGAACAATGTGTTCCCAGTAATTCTGGAACTGAAATTACCAATCCAAGTGCTATGGATTTGCCTATTGCTAAAAGGGAAAATGTGAGGGCTTGCACTTTAAAGCCCTTGTATCCTATGAAAAACTTTATGTCTTATCACAGAATATCCCAAAAACAGAGGAAGTTCATGAAAAATCTATTGAACAATCCTACTCCTAGAAGTCTTTCTGATGTCTTATCTGATGAAAATTGGGTTAAGGCCATGAAAGATGAAATGGAAGCTCTAGAAAGAAACAAAACATGGGATCTTGTTGAACTTCCTAAAGGTACTAAAACTGTGGGTTGTAGATGGATCTTCATCATCAAGTATAAATCTGATGGCACTATTGAAATATATAAGGCAAGATTGGTTGCTAAGGGGTATACTCAAACCCATGGCATTGACTACTTTGATACCTTTGCTCCAGTAGCAAAAATGAACACGGTCAAAATCCTTCTTTCCTTGGCTGCTAACTTTGACTGGAATTTAAGTCAATATGATGTCAAAAATGCCTTTTTACAAGGGGACTTAGAGGAAACCATCTTTATGGATATACCTCCTGGTTTCCAAGTTGAAAAAGGAAAAGTGTGCAAATTAAAAAAAAAGGCATTTTATGGGTTAAAACAGTCCCCTAGGGCCTGGTTTGGAAGGTTCACTACAGCTATGATAAGCCTTGACTATAAACAAAGTCAAGGAGACCATACTCTATTTATAAAAATAAATTCTCAACGGAAAAGATCTATTCTCTTGGTTTATGTTGATGATATAATCATCACAGGGGATGATATAGAAGGAAATGCACAATTAAAAACCTTCCTGTGTAAGGAGTTTGACATCAAAGAACTAGGGAAACTGAAGTATTTCCTAGGGATTGAAGTTATGTACTCTAAACAGGGGATCTTCATCTCTCAACAAAAGTACATTCTGGATCTTCTGAAAGATTGTGGCAAAACTGGATGTAAACCAATGAAGACTCACATTGATTTCACCCATGGGATCAATCTTGCTCCTGAAGATGAAGAAGTTGACAAAGGTGCCTATCAAAGGCTTGTAGGGAGACTTATATACTTGTCTCACACAAGGCCAGACATAGCCTTTGCAGTCAACATTGTCAGTAGATACATGCACTCCCCAAAGAGGTGTCATCAAAATGCTGCTGAAAGGATTGTATACTATCTCAAAAGTTGCCCTGGAAAAGGCATCTTGTTCAAAAAGGGTGATCACATGTTACTAGAAGCCTATACCGACTCTGATTATGTTGGTTGTATTGATGATAGAAGATATACTTCTGGCCACTGTGTGTTCTTGTTTGGCAATCCTGTTATGGAGGAGTAAAAAACAAGGAGTGGTGTTTAGATCAAGTGCTGAAGCAGAATTCAGAGCTCTAGCAATTGGTGCATGTGAGCTCCTATGGCTAAAAATAATTTTGGATGACCTAAGGATTCAAAGAATGGCACCTATGGCACTACACTGTGACAACCAATCTGCTATTGATATATCCATCAACCTTGTTCAACATGACAGAACAAAGCATGTTGAAGTGGATAGACACTTTATCAAAGAGAAGTTGGACAGGGCACTGATCAAGCTCAAGTTTATCAACTCTCAGAATCAAGTTGCCGATGTCTTAACTAAAGGGCTGCCTAAGAAATCCTTTGATTATCTTCTTAGCAAGCTGGGAATGATTGATATACATTCACCAGCTTGAGGGGGAGTGTTAAAACAGGTTTCCTAGTCAGACCCCTTTATCCAGTCAGACCCCTTTATTTAGTATTGTATTATTATTTTATTATTCTTTTATTATCCTTAACTTAGCTCTAATAACTATATAAATTAGTGGCTTAGTTTTCCTGTTTTTTCCTTGTTTTTTAGCAGATGAAACACAGTCCAACTAGCCGTTGGAACAGTGTTTCCTGCTTTTTAGTTTATAGCCGTTGAGCATCCACTCTATAAATAGAAGTGAGATGTCTCCTAATTTGTAATGAGCTTTTATTCTTACGTGTGTGTGTGTGTGTGTGTGTGCGTGCGTGCGTGTGTGTATATATCCACACACTAATGTTTGTAGTGTATATATATACACACACACTAATGTTTGTAGTGTATATATATCCACTACAAACTAGTGTCTGTAGTGTCTATATATCAACTACAAACTACGGTTTGTGGTGTATATATATCCACTACAAACTAGTGCATGTAGTTATATATATCCGCTACAAACTAGTGGATGTGGTGTGGGTGGGTGGGTGGGTGTGTATGTATATATATAGCCGGGCCACACACATCACCACAAATGCCAAACCACACACGTCAGATCACAAACGCCAAACACATACAAGAAGCCACGCACCAGACTACACACGCCACTTCACCTACTACATGCAACAACCACAGACACCAGTCTGTAGTGTGTATATATATCACACCCAGACCACACGTCATACCACAAATGTGACGGCACAAACACCACGCCTCAAACACCATACCACACACTACACACCACACCACTTGAAACACCACACCATATAAGGCCACACCACATCATATGAGATAACATCCCAAAGCACTTCAAACACTACACACCATGCCATATAGAGCACCAAGCCAAAGAGACATCATACCACACCACATATATTTACAGAAAGAAAAAGAAAACTTATAGTATTCTTGTTAACAAATTTGTTAATATACAATTGTGTTGTGTAATTTAAACGAATTACACTGTGTCAGCAAAAGCTTACAAGCATGTTCGAGCAGTGATAAAAAAAAACTGAGCAGATGTCCTGAGAACACAGAAAGCCCATCTTATTAGTCATAGATTCATTACCTGCTTTTATGTGTGTCGGTAACCGGTACAACTCTTCAAATCACAGTTGTGTCATAATTCTTCTCAGCGGTTTAGTCCATGACTTGCGTGCTCTTTCTTCAACTAATCCATTAAAAAACAAATCAATTAATCCAAGAACAGGGCTTTAGATACAGAGTTGGAGCAGTTCCCATGATCTTTATCTGTGTAATCTTCTTCCCAGTTACTAGTACAAGATGAACGTTTCTTTCCAGTCATTGGTGTCTCACTTACCACAGTAAACTTACCACTTTGCTTACCCTTTTTCTTGGAGTCTTTTTGGAATGAAACAGACCTTTTTATTGGCTTGGAATTCTTGGGTGCCCAAACTCTTTGCAAATCTGGCATTCGACTCGAATAGGATACAAATCTTCGAGCTCTCTCTCTTCTCTCTCGAGCCACATTTAACTTGAGCTCGTGATTCTCGCTTTTCAGCCCTACGGGGCTTTCATCGATGTGTTCTTGATGTTCGTGTTTTTTATCATCTTCAGAGACTGATTGATGATTTATGTGTGTTTCAGCCTTTTCAGGCATCTCTTTTGTATCTCTACATGATTGACTACTATCTTCACTGTTGAACAGGAGAGCCTGAGTCTCTTCTTCATCACCAAATGGTAGTAAATCCATTTGTGTGTATATGCTATTTACGGTGTCTTGAAGAGCATCATAGTACCTGAAAAACAGAACCGGTTTATTAGTTAAAAGATACACAAACAAGGCCGGGAGGGGTAACATGGGACCTTTTCCCAATGCCATGCATGCAAACATCGGGCAATGCACTGTTTGATCAAGGCTTCTATCAATGATCAAAATGGTTCTGAAATTCAAGTACGAATGTTCTTCACTAACCTGGTCTTGATATTGCTTTCAACATATTCAAAAAGGCTGACATTTCCATGAATGCCTCCATCAATGAGATATTGGATGATCTCCAGAAGGGAGCAGATTTGCTTCTCGATCTTCTGTTTTGTGGGATCTTCAAAACTTCCCAGAATATCTACTCGAATGAGTTCCATTCGTAGTAAAACCTGTAATTCATATCTTTGGCAAATCAAGGAAACACAAGAGAAACCAAGCATAAGCAATGAAATGTAATGATTATTTTCGCTTTTGAATAAGTACTTAAAAAGGATACTCTCTGACAATCATTTCAGATTTTGAATGTGAAACAGATGGTTTCATTTCCTTGGGATCTTTTAGCACACGTTTTATCAGTTGCATAAAAAGCGTTTCCCATGGATTTTCCAGTTTTAGCTGCTGTAACTGAACTATCTCATCCCCACTTTTTGCACAAGCTTGACGACACCATAAAACAGACGACTTCACAAGACGCTCAGCTAAACATTGTAAATCCATCCCAGTTGCAATGCCATGCTGGATTCTCTTCTGAAGAGCATCAAAGAAAGACTCTGATGTCTCTGAACCAGAAACCAATTCAGCTCCCTCGTGCATTTGTGAAGGTTCGAGTATTAAATTGGGAAATGCAGATGGCTCACCATTGTCCCTGGGCTTCTGTAATGTTCCTTCACCTCGTTGGTTAAACTTTGAAACTTGTTTAAACCAGCATTTTAGGAACTTAAGCTTCTTATTATCCTTATCTCTGGAAAAGTAAACCTCTGCCAAGTCAAACTCATAAGAATCTGTTGCTGCCATGCTGAAGGAGCTCCATGTGTGACCCTTAACTGAATTCTTCCGGGGCTTCTTTTTCTTCGCATCACCTGGAGGTTCACAAGTACCAGATGTGGAACTTTCACCTTGGGAACCATATAGCTCATTTGCATTATATGTATTAAGAACATTATAGCAATCGCCACTATCTGTCATCCCTGAGTTTGATAATTTGCAGCCATTTTGTCCAAGGGAATCATCTTTAACCACAACGAGGAGAGCTGAATAAGCAGTGAAAGGCTTGAGAATGCCTTGAACTGTATCTCCATTTCTAGTCGAAAGGGACACTGATGCCCAGAACTCCTCCCTGTACAAAAAACTCAGAAGAATCGGCCAAATAGGCACGGATTGAACAGCAGAGTGCCCATTCAAATCTCTAGATAAGATATCAACAGCCTTATCAACGAAAAAATCACTATGATGCTTCTTTTTCAGTTTCTTAGGATCTCCATAGAACTCTCGCACTAATATAATATCAGACCAATGCCTTTCCATCTTCATCCCATCATTGTACTTATGAACAGACTTAATGCAAAGTTTTCTAGTATCATCGAGAAAGTCACTTAATATATTTCCAATATAACTAGACCCTATACTCTGATGATCTGTAACTTCCCTAGGCAAGTTCTTCATATTCACAAGTTCAAGATCACAGCAGTTACATTCCAGAGGATTCCCATTCACGTCTAAGATCCCTAAGCTAAGCTGCACACCGGTCCTCTTACAAGATCTATTCAACCTCAAAAAATCAAAGGAAACACCAATAACTGGATAAATCATCCCAAAAGGAAGAAGAGCAGATCCGAATACTATAGAATCAGTTGAACAAACTCCCCAACCTAAATTCCTTACGCTCTTAACAAATAAGGCTATTCTACCTCCAGATTCATCACTGGTTGATTCATCTTGACCGTCCTCAGCTGGACGGCAAACAACATTAATCCAACTCAAATGGATGTCCCTCGTAAGAAAAGCATTTTTCACAGCAGCAAAAGCATCACAAAATTTCAACAAAAAGCCGTCTAAATTATCTAAATACTGATTGCTAGTAACATCAACACCCATAGAATCAAAATACGAATCAGTAGATCCACAAACAGGCGAGAACAGAAATACTAAATTCTGCTTAATTACCTTCAAATTGTCCAATTCAGACTCCCAAGCGTAATCATGCACCAGCTGAAGCAAGGAACTAGCAGTATGCAACACGGACGGTCTTTCGTTTGATAATTCTGCTGCTGTTATTGGAATCGAAAATTTTGTGAGGGCGGCGGAGAGATAGGTTAGGGTTTGCGAAGAGCTATGGAAGGAAATGGAAGTCAATAAGGCAGGATTCGGGATAAGGCGGTGCATCACGGAAGCTGACCGGATCGGGGAGAGGGAGGAGAAAAAGAACTTAAACGCGAAGAGAGAGTTTGCGAGAGCAGAAAAACTGACGAGGCGTTTCGCGGCAGCAAGCACGGCGGAGATGTACGCGTTAGAATTCGGATTCTCAAATGAGAGGAACGGATGGAGATCTATAAGCAACACAATTCTCTGCGTCTTCGAGAAATCCATTACTTCCTCCATAGTCTCCGATCCGAGCATAACGTGCTCCGGCAAGTGATGTCTCGATGCTCCGGTGAGCGATTTTCCGATGCAGTAACTGGATAAACTCTTCCGATTTGCGAAACGAAGCCAGGATATGCTGAGAACGAGAACAAAAACACTGGATTTTGATGTGAGATGCGAAATTAGCTGAAATTTAGCTGCTAGGGTTCTGAAATCGGATGATTCTTACTCGGTTAGAATCAGGAATTGTGTTTGGGGAAGAAGAAGATGCACTCTGTTTAGGCGGGAAAGAAATGGAATGGCGGGATAATGGCATTTCGAACGAACGGAACTTTTGGTGACCCCTAATATATACACCATCCCTCCAATTTATTTGAACTTTTTAAAACTCTTATTAGGTTGTGTTTATTTTGGAAAGAGTTTGTTTAGATGGTTTTTTACATTACATCATCAATTATTTTTAATAATTCTCTTACCAATCAAATTTTTAGCTACAAATAAAAAGATATTAAATTATCTCTCAGTATTTCACTTTATCAACTTTATTGTTTTTTTTTATCATTATTTTATTCATTATTCTACTTTATTTCACCAATCATTTCATAATCTACACAAATTTCAAAAACATCTTAACTTTCTAATCATTACTTCAATCACTTTATCTATAAAAAAACTCAAAAAAAACTTCAACCCAAAACAGACACAACCTTAAAATTTAATAAAACATCATTTATTATATTGTCTGGTCATTAAAAACATGATTAATTTACGATTGCAATCATTTTGATTTCAAAGAAAACAATTGCAATCATTTTATATTGTCTTTTCATTGTTAATAAATTCTTATATGTGAGTATTTTAGATATTTAAGAAACAGCTTTAAGTCTAAATATTAGTTATGAGTAGGGATGACAATTTCGATCCAACCCGGTGGATATCCACCCGACCCTACCCGTTTTAAGGGTAGGGTAGGGTATGAGTTTGATTTTTCAAAACCCATCGTGGGTAGGTGATGATGCAGAAATCATCACGGTGGCGCAGCGGTGGATGTTTTAGTGGATATCTGGATTATCTGTGGGTGATTTTAGTGTATGTTAGCCGGAGGTTTGTGGTGGCGATAGGGGGAGAGAGAGAGAGTATTTTGAAGGATGCAGGTTCTTAGATCTAACCAAAATTAGATCTATGCGCAGCGGACGGATCACGATTTACATATCATAAAACATAGTTAAAGGATTTAAAAACTACAAGGGGTTAAAATCAAGTTACCAACATTAGGAAGAGAAGCCAAGATCTTCCGATGTGTTCTCCAAACGGGTTGGTGGACACCCTTCTGATACACGAGCCTCCTTGATATGCAACGAGAAAAAATCCGAAGATTTTTCCAACTCGAACCCTAGAGAATAGAGGCCAAATTTTTCGGCCAATTTCTCTCGGTGAATAGTGACGTGAATAGTACCTTGCCATTAGACTTTAGGAAACTCTCTTTATATAGGAGAGTAATCAATGTCCTCCAAGGATTAAATAATTAAGTGACAATTATCACATTAATCCTTTTCCAAATAAAAGATAAATAAAATGATTATCCCAAACAAATTAAGATAAATCATATTATTATCTATTATTCCATGAATTATCATTTAACAAATAAAAGATAAATCACACGTTAAATAATTATCCAAGAAAACTAATTTCTCTCTAATTATTAGGACATTAATGGCGCCACATATTGGGTCAAAAAGCCCACATAAAATGTCTTTTATGTGTATTATATTATTTAGCCCAACTAAATAATATCCATGCATATCAATTAATTAGCCCAACCAATTAATTATCAATGAGCCCAAACAACAAGATTATTAGTCCGAATTACGAGCCTTCACACCGACCACCATGGACCTATATAACCAGAGTAGCTCCAATAATTAATTATTCATCGAATGTAATAAGTACATTAATTATTAATTCCGGGATTACGCCACCATAAACCCGGCCCGAACTCTACCGATTATAGATGTATACTTATACTCAACCCATGTAGTGAGTGAATAGCGTCCATTGATATAATCACTACATACTGATTAACCCTCCATAGATCGTCCATTCTCGAGAGGAAGTCTCCGTGAACCCGACTCGTAATATCTTATCCTTATTTACCATCAACCCCTAGTGATCAATTAGTTCACATATCGACTAGTAGCTAATTAGTCTAAATATGAACTCGGCCGATCGATCACTTTCTTAAGGCTAACAAATAAGGGATCGTCTCTCTACTTCCCAGCAGGAAGGAATGGATTCCATGTCTGTGAAAATCGTAACTACTCACTCATCTCGGAGATAGTGCCAATGAGAAGTGGCTTGGAACACATTATTTAAGTGAACCGTAACTAACACATCAAACACTACCCGGGACAAGCGGCACCTGTGATCACCTCGAGATTAAGGTTGATCCATATATGATCATCTAATGATTTAATAAGATTCCTCGATCACGGAATTATACCAAGAAATACAGATTAGATCGGTCCAAATCCTATATGAATGCCATCATATATAAATGCCCCACGTAGTACCTCTACCGATCGTCCGGATAAGACTATCACACCCTAAGGTGTTAGGCGCATTATTGGTGTTTTAATCAAGAGACCCTAAACTCGATTAAGTTCACCACGGACTAACAGATTTAAGTATATCACCACTAACTCAATCCTCACGTGTTATCCATACACTTGAGTTAAGTGGTTACATCTGATATACTTAGGGTTTGCGGCAGATGTATTACTTTACAAGCACAAAGCAAGTAATAAGGTGAGATAAATTCATCATTCATTATTAAAAACAATTACACAAATTGTCTTTCGGGCACTACACCTAACAATCTCCCACTTGCACGAAATGACAAGCAACGATTGTTTTTAGAGCACACCCTTTCTCATCTTATTCACAACACTCTCCCACTTGCTCTAAAAGCAGATGAGACATATCCATTAATGCCGTACCCTCCAAGCACTCGACTTGGTACACTGATTAGTTAGGTTGTCGACTCGAGACGATCTTTAGGATTGAAACGTTGCGGTCCTTCCAATCGACGCGGTACTCTCTCTCAATATGCTTTTGACTTCTTGTAACTGAGAAGATCCTTCTAAGCTATCTCTTCACTGTTTTCACAATGAAGTGATATCGGCTTATCAGACCTGGAATTATTCCCAGACCAAAAAGAAAATTCTAAGTACTATGAGTAAACACTGAGCCCGAGATCAACTTAATGATCATCCTCAATCTGACTACAAGTCAGAATCAGTGTAGTCAACCATATTCAAGTTTGCACCTGAATATACAAGCACATTATTCCTCGTTCTTCAAAAATACTTGAGGATATACTAAACGCTATTCAATGCTCGAATCCGAGATTCGACTACTATTGACTTGTGATAACCTGACTTGCCGTTATCCCAGAGAGACTCCATCCCATTTTCTCCTTATCCAAAGATTTAGAGAATCATTCCTGAGAGGTAGGGTAGGACAACCCTCAATGAATGCTGCAACCATATATGCATAATCATCTTATTCGATAAGATCGGTGGGATAGCCAATGACTCATTCTCGTGAATTTGACCGAATCAAATTCTTAGAATATAGCCCAATTCTCTCATCCAGAGAATCTTGGCGTGTCAGTTTCCGACTTCAGATAGCACACCCATGTTGTTTCTAACCGTTTTAGTGTTATCATTTATGAACACTAATACTACTACTACATTACCAATATTGATATCCAGTCTACGAAAAACTTATCAATATTTTGGTCAAGTCCACATATTTTAAAACATGTGACTTTTAAATGACCGAGAGGTTCTCTTAAATCCACAAAGGATATAAGCCATGGCAGGCCTCCTACCAAAGGTTCTTTCTGAATGAATTAAGATATCGTTAGTCTCGCAAAAAAAAAAGGTCTTAGGGAACCACCCCTATCTTCTGCTTTGTAACGAATCCGTTATTCATTCTTAGCTAAAACCATTCATTTCGAATGAATTTAGATTCCGTTGTTCGGCAAGAAAGTCTCGAGGAATCACCCCTATTTTCTCGCTTTAACGAAATCTAGCAAGGCCGAGTGGTGAGAGAGTTCAAGGTCCGGTTAACTCTCTACTTGTCGTGAATCACCCTATACCACTCAACTTTGCGCCTGAAGTTTAAACTTTCCTATTCATTCGACTCTTTTCCGTGTAGATCCAATTGCTCCCACTCGGGCTGAGACACTCGGGTGGTTCTACAAGAGGTCAAAATGAACCTGAGTACCAAAACTCCATTCACAGGGTTAAGGTTTTCAAACCAACCTCTATAATCGAGAATCATATACACCCCACCAAGAGCCATAGGTTATCAATTACCCCAAAGAGATTATAAAGTTCACAAAATCACAATGGGTCAACGGTTAAACCATACTCCCACTTGTGTCTTGGGTGGATTGACATTACGATCTAGTAGTATTTATCGGTGTAATCACCAACAACTAATGTTGGGCGTGGTCCGATTAAATCGATAGTAACTACCTTTGGGTAACCGTACTCAAGGTTTAAGGTCATTTCTTATAGATTCTATCGTAAGGCTTGTGACAGTTCAACCGTCACTTTCGATCTCAAGAATCTTATAATCAACCTTCACTCGTCTCATTAAGATATTTCACGAACAAATCACAATCTGAACGTATCGCAAAAATCCCCAATCCTACCTTCAAGCATTAAATGCTAAATGCCTACATTTACGGATGTGGTGTGAAATGAAATTCATTCCTTATCCATAAACTCACTAGCATCTTCTAGGTAGACTTCTAGGTTTACATAATAATGTTAACCGTTATTTTGCAATGAATTATCTTAATCGAGTTTAGCAGTGTATTGTAGAATATCAATAACTATATAGGGCAAGTCTATGGTTTCTTCCTCAGTGAGAAATATTCCACTAGGAGGCAGGCCGAGCATTAGTCCCAAGACTATGCGATAGCCTATTTCTGAGCATGGAATACTCTATTCTCTGCTAAAATCAGAGACACCTCCTCGTATTCTTTCGATAAACCAACCAAAGTTTTGAGTAGTTATCGCACGAATGTCACCACTCAAAATCTCCCACTAGCTTGTATCTCTCACTAGACCCGAAGGTCATGGTGAACAAGCTATGTTACCCTTCAAAACTATTACCCTTTCCCGATTGAAAGGAAACTTAGTCATTGTTCCTTTGAGATAGTGTTCCAAGACTCGAGATAGGAATCACCCTTAGCGGTCAGCCAGTCTTGTCTCTAGGATATATGCACTAATTAATAGATATTGAAAGGTCGTTTATCTTAATACGAAACCTTTTACCTTTAATAGTTTTAGATGTGTTACACATACTTATTCAGCTGTTCTAAGTGGTTCTGACTTTATCAAACAAAAGTCCGAGTCTCGGATTCGTACTACAAATGTCATATTCACTCTCTATGAGGCAACAATATATCGAGTTGAAAGTGAATCCAATTGTTTCAACGAATCTGTAAATAGAAAAATAAATTTTTCTGTGATATTCAAGGATAGAATCCGAAATTCATTTCCTTATATCACTCCCACTATTCTAGCTGAAATTACTGCCCGTTGTTACTTTATTAATGCACAGCTTCATTGTTCTTCCAAAGAACTAAGCCACTGAGTCAAGTTACTCGGTTAAGAAAGTCGCTAAGGATTCATTGGTTAGTGATCCGAAATCACTTTCATTATCCTATACTTTCTTTAATTAAATGTTCCGGTTTAGCCTCAAAACTTTAGTTAAGATGATTAACACTTATAGACATTCTTTCCCATTCTTAACTTTCCTTAAAAGGAATAGTCTTGAACTAGCAGTTCGTTTGAGTAGACACTACTCGTGAACTGTGGGATGTCTAATGAAAGTGTTACCCAGTGGAACTGATTTTCTAATAAATTAGAAAAACATAATATAAAAGCTCCCACTAGTTTATCGGTTCCAAATACCGTCTAACTAGCGACACTTTAATTTATGATTCTCCAATTTTTCTATCAGAAAATTTCTCGTGTAGACACTACACAATTCACTAGAAGAATTTTATCGTCCCAATCATCTTTCAAACTAACTACGGTTGTCTCTCGTTCTGCACGATTGACAGCAGTGACATATTTATTTACGTCACTTAAGTTTTGAAGGCTCAAGAGAAATATCTCTTCCGAAAAATTAATCGCATGTGAGATTAATAAATACAACGTTCTAGTTACTTACCACTTTTAAAGAAGTCGTTGCTAGTCAATTTTACATACACTAGCAGTCTAGTACTCTAGAGAGATATATGTAACAGTTGTAAATAAAATTGACAGAAAATAAATCCAAATCATACACTACTAAAATTTTAGGAACATAAACTAATTACTTATAGTCTATCCTACCGTTCCAAGGATTTAATCTAATGCCTCGATGCGCGCTTAGGGTAGGTCAAAGAGGTTTCGATTAATATTGAAGATCGATTGAGAATCGAACATCTCATTGTGATCGTCAATCACCTTTCCTTTTTCAAACAAGGTACTACCAAAAATACCTTTTATGAGTGTGACCTCTCTGTCTCAGATTTTTAGGTAGACCCCGAGTGTGCCGCCTTAGGGTCGGTCGGTGACCCGACGAGTACCCAAAATCCTATCCTTTCGGAGACCAAGCCTTGAATTTTGATAGCGGTGAAGGCCTTCCTTAGGAGGCCGGTCCCAGCCGGCACGAGGCGTCACCATTCTCTCACGTTGCTTGTGTCAACAGTGAGGCCGTGGGTCGGCCGTCGCCTCTCCGCTCCCACTCAATATTTTGAAAAAGTGGTGGGTTTCTCGATCACATTTTTGGACTTGATGTTACATTAAGGAACAATAATTCACAGGCCCGAATGTTGTCGGTTATGTGGGCTAACCCACCCGACCTATTCGTTAGAACATATGTGGCCGTCCGGACGGATCAAGGGTAGGGAGCTCCGTTAAGCCGTAGTGGCTCTTCGGATGACTCGACCTTGCGAGATCCCGTGCAAACGCCACACGTGGAGGGTGAAGTCGATCGAGCCGTAGCTACCGTTGACCACCCAACCGTGGTTAAACCACTTTCAACCTGTTTGCCCGTGATTATCAAATCCTTAAACATCAAACTTTCACGTAGACACTACGGAACAAAAACGTAATCTCGCTCTTGGTAAGGTGGAATTCACCAAGAATCCAACACCTTAACCACGAGGTTTCGGATTTTACTCCTTATGCTTTTCGCAGTGGGATTCACCGAGAATCCATCACCCAACCTCGACGATTGAAAAACCCGTGTTCCTCGGTTTTACCCTAATTAGTTTCTAATTAATATCAAACAATTAATTAAAACTAATCGTGTGTTTTATACATGCCTAACTAATTCCTCGAATTAATTTCTACATGTATGCATATGGAGTGGAATTCATGATATGATGCATGTCATGGCAATTTTCCGGTTCTACTCATACAATCTACACATGTATACTAGTGCGGAAAATAAACACCGAGATAGATGGACCGGCTTAGCACACCTCGTAATTAATCTATTCGAAAATAAATTAAAACCCTAATCTGCAGCTGTTAGGAATCTTCGACGATCGGCATATCAAACGAACTTCGATCGGGATGAAAATTTCCAGATCTGATCTTCATTCTTCGGACTTCAAGATGGACGGTCGGATCGGAGCTTTGACTTGTCAATCTTCCTCAGTGAGCCGCCCAACTTGCTGCTGAAACAGACTCTCACAGCAGCGCATCATATACTTCCCGAGATCGATCGGGGATGAAGATAAATCCCGATCGTCCTGAAAATTTTATCTCACGTCCAAAACTCCATGATTATCGATCTGACCGGTCGGATTTTAATTTGAACGGTCCAATTGTTCCCAGAAAATCGAAGAAGTCACAGTTAGGGTTTCTGTGAATCCTGCGTTTTTCTGTTACAGCAGCCACTTCGCAGCAACGAACGGAAACCCAAACGGACTCTGATCGACACCAAAATTTGTGGGATTGTTCATCAATTTCCAATCTTGATTCTGACCGGAGGGATCTTCGTTTTAACGGCTCAAACAACGGGAAAAACGAAAAGACTAAACAGCTAATCTACAGATCTATTTTCTGGAAATTAAAATTGCAATAATACATAAATTACATAATTTCTATCTTCATATGAACGAATTTTCATCGTTTATATGAGTTTACAATAGATCTAACGGAAAAACGGTGCCAACCCCAATCCATCTCTTCAACCATAGCAATTTAAAAATTATTAATACATAATAATAAGTAAAATATCACCTACATGCATTTCCACTCCTTTAAATCGTTTAATTATGATTATGACTATATAAATCGTGGAACCCGGCTCGATACCACATGAAGGATGCGAGTTCTTAGATCTAACCAAAATTAGATCTATGCGCGTGACGGATCACGATTTACATATCATAAAACATAGTTAAAGGATTTAAAAACTACAAGGGGTTAAAATCAAGTTACCAACATTAGGAAGAAGAAGCCAAGATCTTCCGATGTGTTCTCCAAACGGCGGTTGGTGGACACCCTTCTTGATACACGAGCCTCCTTGATATGCAACGAGAAAAAATCCCAAGATTTTTCCAACTCGAACCCTAGAATAGAGGCCAAATTTTTCGGCCAATTTCTCTCGGTGAATAGTGACGTGAATAGTACCTTGCCATTAGACTTGGAGAACTCTCTTTATATATAGGAGAGTAATCAATGCCCTCCAAGGATTAAATAATTAAGTGACAATTATCACATTAATCCTTTTCCAAATAAAAGATAAATAAAATGATTATCCCAAACAAATTAAGATAAATCATATTATTATCTATTATTCCATGAATTATCATTTAACAAATAAAAGATAAATCACACGTTAAATAATTATCCAAGAAAACTAATTTCTCTCTAATTATTAGGACATTAATGGCGCCACATATTGGGTCAAAAAAAAGCCCACATAAAATGTCTTTTATGTGTATTATATTATTTAAATTTAACTAAATAATATTCATGCATATCAATTAATTAGCCCACCCAATTATTATTATCAATGAGGCCCAAACAACAAGATTATTAGTCCGAATTACGTAGCCTACACACCGGCCAATGGACTATAACCAAGTAGCTCCAATAATTAATTATTCATCGAATGTAATAAGTACATTAATTATTAATTCCGGGATTACGCCACCATAAACCCGGAATCGAACTCTACCGATTATAGATGTATACTTATACTCAACCCATGTAGTGAATAAGCGTCCATTGATATAATCACTACATACTGATTAACCCTCCATAGATCGTCCATTACGAGAGGAAGTCTCCGTGAACCCGACTTCGAAATATCTTATCCTTATTTACCATCAACCCCTAGTGATCAATTAGTTCACATATCGACTAGTAGCTAATTAGTCTAAATATGAACTCGGCCGATCGATCACTTTCTTAAGGCTAACAAATAAGGGGATCTGTCTCTACTTTCCATGAGGAAGGAATGGATTCCATGTCTGTGAAAATCGAACTACTCACTCATCTCGGAGATAGTGCCAATGAGAAGTGGCTTGGAACACATTATTTAAGTGAACCGTAACTAACACATCAAACACTACCCGGGACAAGCGGCACCACAGCGATCACCTCGGGATTAAGGTTGATCCATATATGATCATCTAATGATTTAATAAGATTCCTCGATCACGGAATTATACCAAGAAATACAGATTAGATCGGTCCAAATCTATATGAATGCCATCATATATAAATGCCCCACGTAGGTACCTCTACCGATTTGTCCGGATAAGACTATCACACCCTAAGGTGTTAGGGCGCATTATTGGTGTTTTAATCAAGAGACCCTAAACTCTGATTAAGTTCACCACGGACTAACAGTTTAAGTATATCACCACTAACTCAATCCTCACGTGTTATCCATACACTGAGTTAAGTGGTTACATACAGATATACTTAGGGTTTGTAGCAGTGTATTACTTTACAAGCACAAAGCAAGTAATAAGGTGAGATAAATTCTGTCATTCATTATTAAAAACAATTACACAAATTGTCTTTCGGGCACTACACCTAACATATTTTTGCAGAGCTTTAGCTTGTTTTTTCCATTAAAAAAGAGTCCTTTCTTTAGGTTACACAAGATCTCCTTTTATAGGAGGATTAACTTAGTAGTTAAGTTAATGACTGGCGGTGCTAAGCTGCTTAGTCACTAACCCTTACTTATTAGCTAAGTAAACATTGAAATATCTAAGGTGCAAGTGGATAGAATATCAGGGCGACGATCCCTTGTAGTAGCATGGATCGCCAGTCATGTCTGCCTATACACCGCTCATTGCTTCCTCCCATGTCTTGCGTAGCCCTTTGAGGGCCGTGATTATCAGCAGCCCTGATCAGGTAAACCTTAGCGTCGCCGATGATGTGGCCGCGGACTCCTATGATTGATGAGGCCATTTCCAGGACTATACGGTGACGACATTATTTATATCATCAATGGCCCCCTACTCCATGTCTTGATCATTTTTTATAAAAATGTCGAGCGGGGAGTAGCAAGTACCAGGACAGTGTATTTGCGACCTCGTCGTTTGATGCGACTTGTTCGCTAAGGGCCGTGCTTTCAAAGCATGCGGCCTTCGAAGCAACTCTGGGCCTGTTTTTGCGACCTCGTCGTCATGCGGCCTTCGAAGCAACTCTGGGCCTGTTTTTGCGACCTCGTCGTCTGATGCGACTTGTTCACTAAGGGCCGTGCTTTCAAAGCATGCGGCCTTCGAAGCAACTCTGGGCCTGTTTTTGCGACCTCGTCGTCTGCGAGGCCATCCGTTAAACCTCAATGGGGCAGTTAGCCAGATCGTGGTTGACGTCAGCCCCCTTGATAACTACAATTACGTGGGTAGTAACGCCCTTGGCAACTGCCCAAGCGTGCATGTTCGGTAAAAACGAGTTTTACAATTTATAACCGAAACACCCCAAGTATAAGGATCGTAGTAAAGGATGTTAACGGGTCGTCCTAAGGGAATGGAACGTTTATCGAATTCAAATATAAACCTATATCGATTATGTCACTAAACTACTACTAACCTAAGGAATAACCCAAGAATCGAACCCTAAAACTAAAACTAAAACAGAAATAAAACAAGCTGGAAAACAAGAAAACAGAAGGATGGACGAGCGTTCACTAAAGTGAACGAGCGTCTGGAAACGAAATCTAATGGACGAGCGTCTGATATTGCGGACGAGCGTCTAAATACGATCAGAACAGAAAATTGCAGAAAAGTTGCAGGAAATCTAAAGGTTTAAAAACTAAAACTAATCTAAACGGTTGATTAAAATAATTAAAGGAAAACACAGCGAGGCAACGAATCCACCCATCAACCAACAACCCCCAACTAGATGGTGATCTAAAGATGTAGTTTTTAGTAGTGATTTTTCACGAATTCAATTAAATTTCTTCAACCAAATTCTAGGGTTTCGTTTATCTTTTCAAATAAACTAATCATGCAATCAAAACGAAATCACGAGATCGTTTCCAAACTCTTACTCAACTAAACATGCCTAATCTCTTATAACATGATTAATTGCATCACTTAAACGGAAAAGAACTCAAATAAACAGACTTTCGTAAATTTATTCAAGCATAAAGATAGATAAATAGATCGTTTCATAGAATTGATAATTCAACAAAACATGGCAATGTAAAACAGCGTTAAAAAGTGATGAAAAACTAGATCTTAAACTCACTAAACATCCAGTATCAAACTCTCTAGTTGGTTTTGTTGTTGATGAGCTTCCTCCGTCGACTCACTGCAAGGCTTTTAGCCAACAATCATGTTGAAGATGATTGTTGGGTTGGAGAAGTTCATCTCTATGGAATTAGGGTTCTGGCCGCAGCTTTTTGGTGTGAAAGTGCGATCTCAATGATGTGGTATATGAATTAGGGTTGGGGCTGCCGCTTTATTTATAGGAATTTGATGTCGGCTAGGGTTAAGTCGGCCTTGAACGCCCGTCTGGTCTCGTGGACGCCCGTCCAGAATGCTTGGACGCTGAGTAAACGCTCGTTCATGAAATCAGACGCCCGTCCAGTGGACGGGATGCAGACGCTCGGCTGGACTGCTTTGAGGTCGGATTTCATCATCTTTATCCAATTTCTTTGAGCTCATTCCAACTCTATCTTGAATAATTCGACTTGAGCTTCATTTATCCTCATTATATGCACGAAAATTAACTCCTACATGATAAATAAACAATGCAAAAATGTAATAAAATCCAAATAATAATAATTCCATTAAATCAACACTTAAAATCATCAATTTTGCATACAATCATCTTAAAATCATCCTTATTAAATAATTACACTTAAACCCTTAATTCTCATGTAAATTATGCAAATGTGGGGAAAATAATAATGAAATAAACCCTTAATAATCATATAAATATGGCCTTAACAGTGCACGTGGGCATTGATTGGCCTCCATAATGATTGCGGTTTTCGAATTTCGGAATTTGAATCGACCGCGTAATCCCCAACCGTTGGATGGTTTAACTCCTAGCCCCACGATCACCACTCGCTTGCCTATATAAGGCTAGCCTCCTCAACACTTCCTCACTTTTCACTCTCCTACTTTCCCACAATTTTTCTCCGAGTTCTCTCTTTTTTCTAGGATTAGCAAAAGCTTCCGGCGGAGTCTAATAGTAAGATTTGACGGTGGTGGAAGTGGTTTCGAGGTTTTCCGGCAGGAGTTTGAAGATTTCGACGTGCTCTTTAGGCTGCTTTTTCTACTTTTCCCAGAAAAACAGGTAATTTTTTCTCCCTTATCCCTTTTTTTTTCTTGCTCTCCGTTTGTTTTTCGAGCCCTTCCCTGGTATTTGATCCAATGTTTGGGCAATGCGTTGGGATGTAAGATGTTTTTCTTGAGAAAAAGTCTGAGGTTTTTTTTTTTTTTTTTGGGTTGGTGTTTTTATTGTGGTTCTTCCTGAGTGGAACCATCGTGCCCAGAATCCTCTACTTATTATGTTTGCTTTGGAGTCTGTATTTCCCTTTCTCGCAATTTGCTTTCCGTTTCTCCTGTAAAAACGGAGGGGAGGGCGTCGAGATGGGTGCGATTACCTTCCTGATTTAATTTTCATTATCCCAAGTCTGAAAGCTCCACCTTTTCCTCTTGTTTTTGCAGGATGTCGGACGGAGAGCATTCTGTCAGAGGTGACTCAGACGAGGAGCATGAGGTTTACGATTATGCTCATGAGGAAGAGGGTGATGACCCCTCTAGTCCTGAGAAGTCCGCCGGGGGCGACCCTGTTGAGGAGATAACCGGCGCCGAGGCCGCTATTCGAACAAGTAGCGATCCTTTTGACCTAGATTCTCTGTTTCCTGACCCCATCCCGCGACGCAAGAAAAGCCATAAGGAAATGGCACGAGCTCAAAGGACGAGCACCAGAGAGGCCGATGAGAGAGGGATGTCGGACGTCGAAGAGCAGGTTTCCGATCCAAGTCCCAGTGGCGCCGCTGATCATAACGAGGCATATATCGAAGACGCCGCTCTTCACGAACTGATGGGGTCGAGTGAGGACGAAAATGCCCCCCTGCCTCGCCAAATTGTTTGGGAGCTCCCTAAGAAGCCAAAAAAGAAGAAAGATCCCAAAATCACTGTTAGGGAGGCCGCTGCTAAAGCGAAGAAACCCGTGCCCAATAATCCCGAGGCGATGAGAGAGTTCGCTATCCTAGCGGAGTTTGAAAAGGCGCTGGAGAAGAAGTGGGCGCAGCTTTGTGATAGTAGAGACCTTAACCAATTTATCCATCGTCGATTTAAAATTGACACGAGCGTGTATCGATTTTCTCTGCTTGATTATTCGAAGGAGGAGGATAAGTTTAAACCTGGGGATCGCCAGGATTATGTGTGTGCTCGCCGTTCATATGACGCCCTGATTCTGCACTTTGATCATTTTTACGCGGGACTCCGACCTCCATTCGACCCTTTCTTTGTGAGAATTTGCGAACTGATGGGAGCTCTCCCTTCGGATTTTGCCATTGGGACCGTTATTCAAATCATGGCCTTCATTGTGATGTGTCGACTGATGAAGATAGAACCTTCGCTGACCTTGCTGGGCCATTTTCACTGGTTTTGTGGGACGAGCATCGCGGGGCAACTATCTTTAAGGTCCAAGACGCCACGCCTACTATTCTTGCTACCAAATAAGATTCACGAGATGGCGAAGCGGATCCTCGAGGTGGAATCAAGGTTGGTGGCCATTTCTAGGGCCACAAAACGCACGGGGAAATCTACCCTCACGATCGACGAGCCTCCTATACCAGAACGGCGTTTTGTTAAAGGGCTCATGACCCTCATTCAATCTGATGGGATCGATGCCTCCTTAAGGAATATTGCTTGGGTTGATCTCCTGGATCTGGCCCTTCCATTTGCACGTATGGCGGGCCTCGCGGGCCCGGGTAAGGCGGGGCCAGTGGTTGCCATGGTTCCTGAGGAGAGCGATCCTGATTGGATGGGGGATTGTCATATAGGGCAATGATTTCCGTCTGAGTGTCCTGTATGCAGAGGCGATCCGGAAAGAAGACCGCCCTGTAAACTTCCTTGCCTTTATTAGATCTTTAAAGAGCTCGAGGTGTTACTTTCATGCGTTATTTTATCTTTCGAATCTGTTTTTGATGAAACTTTTTCTGCAGGTATGGACGCTAATGAACGCCGAGCTCAAAGGAAGAGGCTTGCTGAGGAGGAGGCCAAGACTCGGCAAACGACCTTGAAACAAGTCCTTGGGAAAGTTCCCCGTACTGTGGACGCCACTGTCATTGACGAGGCGTATGATCCTACGAAGGTTGCGCGGCGGCGCCAGCGAAGTCGAGCTCGGTCAGACCATTACCCAAAAAAAGGCCACGCAGTTGATGAACCCACAAAGGAGAGCCAGGGCCAAAAACGACCGAGGGTCGAAAAGACAAAAACGGCTGGCGCTGGTAAAGCATCTGATCGCACGGATAAACGAGCTGCTGATAAGGGCTCTGCGCGGCCTGAGACTATTGTTGAGGAGATCCTGAGGAGGTGGAGCCGTTGCCGGCTGGGACTCTGCCCCGCGGCTACAAGGGGAAAGAGGCGGTGTGGCTGGACCCCAACTTCACTCAAAACCTCGACATGAACCAGGCGGGCCAGATAAGAGAGGCCATTGCTGATGTTATCCCCTTGGGTCGCCTGGCATGGGACTCACCGCACGGGGTTCAGCTGGAAATCGGGAGGGGGATCACATCTCGCGTCGTGATTCAAGAAGACGCCCTGCTTGGCGATGAGTCGCGAATCGAAAGACCTTTCAGGCCAATTTGGGATCGCTGCTTCAATGGTAAGCTTGTTGATCTTGTATTTTTTTCCTTTCGTACTTTGCGCTTTCCTCGGACTTATCATTTCCTCTTTTTCAGTTTGGGACTCGTATAAACAAGGCGATTGAAGCCGCGGAGAAGCGCAAAGCTGATCTTAAGAAAGTAACGGCGGCCCTTGGGGCCTCGGAGAAAGCCAGGATCGCTTCTGAAAACAAAGCTTCGCAGGCGGCGACTGAGGTTGAGCGGATGAAGAAACTCATGGCGGAGAGCGCTAAACTGGATGCGGAGCTGTAGGAGAAGGTGCAAGCCCTGAAGAATGAAGCCCGCAATTCCGCTGAAGGGCTAGTGGCCGCACGTGAGGAGGTCGCAAATTTGAAGGAGAAACTTGCCGCTGCAGAGAAGGCCGCAGAGATGGCGGGTCCAGCCGCTGTGGAAGCCTACAAGCTTTCTGATGAGTTCGATGACTTCCAGGAGGCTAGCTTCGATAAAGGTTTTAATCACCTCGCTCGTTGTCTTTGGGCTTATCTGGCCGGGAGAGCATTACCTTGGAGGAAATGCTCCGTTGGGTTAACATGTCCCAGCGATCTCCCGACTTGTTGGCCATTCACCCGGATATCCCTTATGCAGCAGATCACATCGTCGCCATCCAAACTAATCAGATAGAGCGCGGCGACCCCGTGTGGGATCCTCCTCCAGTCAATCCTGTTAACTTTGCGATCTTGAAGAATCCTCCGGCAAGCGATCAACCTGGTGATGAGTACATTGACACTCCCCCGGCTCCGTTTAAATGCCTTGTGCTTTTGTTTTGAAACAATTTATACTTCTGCGGCTCTGTAATAATAACTTTGGCTCTGCAACTTTTTGTACTATTTGGCGTCCTCATTTGATGGCTGTAATAACTTAGTTTATCTTTTTACTTTCTGTATTGACATTGTGGCCGTTTTGGCCCCTCGACACTGTGGCCGTTTTGGCCCCTCTTGATTTATCTACTGTGCTTGTTTCTCTGATTTATTTCCTGCTATCTTGTTTTGTATGTGTGCGGCCCCCTTTATTTTGGCGAGATTTGTTGATCTCGCGAAAATAACTAAGGCTAAAGAACTGAAAATTGAGAAATTCCTGTTGTGCGTTAATATTTTCCCATCCCCCCTGTTTTGGTCGAGGTGCGAGGAGACTTGAGCAAAATAGATCGTCGCCGCAATTCGTTATAGCTTGTCTGTGCGGACTTGTTGCAAGTAATGGTCTATATTTTGTAAAGCTTGTTTTCCTGCGGCCCCCTAGTTTCGAGGTGGAGTGGACGCTCGCTGGAAACTTAGGAGCTGAATTGATTTGACTGAACTAGCCTCTCGACTGTCGTGTTTGTCGGGAATCCAGGGATCTGGATTGATTTGACAGCTCACTGGCAGTGTATGTGTGTTCAAAACGACCTAAAATCTCGGGCTAGTAACTGTGCATAAATATAGCCTAGAATCGTGGGCAGCTAACCGACAGGTATTGAATGCGTCCCTTGAATTTCAAAATTCAGATAACCCGCGCTATGCCTGGCCGTAGGATCTGATTGATCGTGGCCGTTTCTTTTGCTAACCTCTGCTATAAAAGGAGGAGGCACACTAACCTCATTTTTACTCTTTTTCTTGCGAGAACCATGTCTCTTCCATCTGGAGAGGGTAGAGTGCGAGCTTTTAAAGCCCGTCCTACTCGTGATGAATCCCCTTTCTTCTTTACTGCCTCTGACGTTGCTAAAGATCATTTTTGGCGCTGTTTTAAGTGGGTTGAGCCTGCAAAGGAGAGGGGTTTAAATCAGAGCAAGGTCGAGGGTGACGGTTTTCTTCTGCGCGTACGTTTCTCTGGGTGGGCAGATTTTGTTGCACCACCTGCGTCAATACTTCCCAATCTTTCAATAGTGAGGGAGTTCTATTCCATCTTGTCTGAAGCTGCATCTGAGGGGACTGCCAGCTGTATTACCCTTCGTGGCGTCGCGGTCATTTTTACTCTGGAATCCATCAATGGTGCCCTGGGTATACCCGCTATCGACCCCTCATCCCATTATGAGCTCGCTTGGAACCTTGCCGATGAGTCAAGTAGACAATCTTGCTTGCGACGAGCCCTCCGCGAGCTCTTTCCTGATTATGAGCGACCTGCGTATCTTTGGGACTGCGTCCGATCTTTCTCGCACAGAATCGTGAGTGGAAAAAGTTCATCAACTCGCGCGCCTCTTGTCCACACGATATAACGAGGTCACAGTAGTGAAGTTGAAGCTTTGCTTTTGCACGCTATTCGCGATCATCGTGTTGATATTGATTGGGAATCTTGATTCACCGTGAAGCGTTAATTTTGCGGTTTCTATGGACCGACATCGTCGCTTCCCTTTTGCTTCATTAATAACGAAGCTATGCAGCTTAGCGAGGGTGCCGAAGCATTCACTGGATCGTTATAGGTACACTCATTAGATAGAGTATACCCCTCCCCCCTTGGATCGAAAGGCATGGTAGGCCGTAGATTTGCTGGAAACAATTGTATTTCTTAATAAATGAAGATGCCCCTTTTATTTTGATTTCCCTTTCCACATGCCCTGTTCGTACGCGGGCAGACATACGCTTTACATATAATATTTCTTCAGATTGTCCGCATGCCAGGGTCGGTTGTACTCGCGACCTTGGTTATCACTTAGTACGTAAGTTCCTTTTTTGACTATCCGAGCGATCCTCTCTGGGCCTTCCCAGTTTTCCGATAGTTTTCCCTTCTTGGCCTCGTGGCCGGTGGCTTGTCTCCTTCGCAAAACATAATCTCCCACGGCGAAGTGATGCCCCCGAATGTGCTTGTCATGGTGACGCTTGGCGGCTTGTTTGCAATTGAGCAGATGGCCATATGATTCAATTCGCCTTTCCTCAGCCAAATCAAGATCGAGCTTTCTCTTGAGCGGGTTATCGGCCTCGCTAAAATATGCGACCCTTAAACTTGGTAGGGCTATTTCCACTGGTGCCATAGCCTCGGATCCATAGGTTAGAGCAAATGGAGTTTCCCCTGTAGTCGTTTTCCGCGACGTTCGGAGAGCCCATAAGGCCGCGGGGAGGTGGTCGCCATTTACCCGCTTTATCGCCCAAAGCTCTTTTTTAGTACGTGGAGTACACGCTTGTTTGCGTTTTCGGCTGACCATTTCCACGAGGATAGCATCCTGATGATTGCCAATGCTTGACGTTGTTTTCTTCGCAGAATGTGTCGAATTCCTCTCTGAATTGAGGTCCGTGGTCCGATACTATTACTCTGGGGACGCCAAATCTTGTCCATACTTGATCGAGTAGAAAATAGGTTATGTCTTTGGTGCTGATTTTTACCAGAGCTTTAGCCTCGATCCACTTGGTGAAATAATCAACGGCGACTACCACATATTCGCATCCGGGCGACCACTTTTAATGGCCCAACGAGGTCGATGGCCCACATGTCGAATGGCCATGCGGCGGCGACGATGCTTTGCTCGGCCGAGGGGTAGCCTGGGGATGTCCGCAAATTTTTGACATACATCGCATGCCTTGGCATATGCCTTGGCGTCCTCGGCGATTTTAGGCCGATAGTATCCGGCGATAAGATCTTTTGTGCGAGGTGCGGCTAGCGGGTGACCGCCACCACGACCGCTTCATGCGATTCGGTGAGAATTCCTCAACCTCTTCAGCCGCACACATCTCGGTAAAGGTTTAGAAAACGACCGCCGATATAAAACATCGCTTAAGATGGTGTATCTAGCGACTCTTCTTACCAGGGCTTTTGCCTCGTTTGGATCATCGGGAGTTTTCCGAATTGATATAATCTTTTATGATATCAATCCAACAAGGATTTGCGGATTGCAAGTCTATTACCTCGACCACATCCGATGGCGAGGGCCGGCAATGTATTCTACCAAGATCGATGGGTTGCTAATTTAGTCCTCATTTGGTTAGTTTAGATAAATAGTCACTTCTATGATTGTCTTCTCGGGGGATGTTGGTGAACTTGCAGTATTTAAATCCGCTCTCGAGCTTCTTGACGAGATTTATATACCTCTGTAGAATCTCGCAGTGAATGCCAAACGATCCCGTCACTTGATTAACCTGTTGGAATAGTGTCCTAAACCCAATCGGGTTGGACCGGATCCGACCGGGTCGGATTATTTCTACTATTTCTTTATGTTTATACATATATTAAATGGCTTTTACATTGTCATTTATTTGTTCTTTTAAAGAACCAATTATGAATTGTTATATGATAACGTCCTTAGTATTAAATCGTGATAGAGAAACCATGATAGGCGATTATGGTTGATGAGATCTCTAATCACTTTAATAAGTTTGATACTTAAATGTCTCAGTCGATGTACTATTAAGCAGGGCATTGATAGTATAAAACAGACTAGCACGTATTAGATGTCTTACGTCTTTAAAGCGCGAGGATAGATCTTGTCTATCGAAGTGTAGAGACACTTGGACCGCGTGGGCGTGTATTAGAGAATGCGTCGTTAGATCGACCCACTTACACGGATAAGTGTCACACTATGTGGCGGTTGTGTAATTATCCTTAAGACCGAGTCTTCATGGCATCACGGTGTGGATTGTCATGCTTTGACACTATTGAGGTTTCCCTAGCCACGGGGGCGATCACGCGGTAGTGATTGGGTATGATATTGAAGCATCGCGGAGTATACATGATTGGTCGTCCGGGAATCGCGTATCCTATGATTGGGATCGAATATCCGAAATGGCCTTCTTATAAGGAATGTCTTACTCTCGTGAATCTTTGCAAAGTGGGAGTAAATGAGTTACTTGAGAGAGCTTGATATCCAGATTATAAGATACGATCGTTAATGTTTGACACTCGACGTGCGACCGTATGGATATTATTACAATGATAGGATTGTAAGTTACACGGTAATCGCTTTCACATGAAAGGTAGTAGTCATTGCATTTGACTCTTCCGATGATTGGGGTCACGGTGTGTTGCTAGACGCTATCCCGTGATCGTTAGGCATGAAGGGCATTTTAAGTAATTTGCACTTTGTGTCTACGGCCAACATATTCGGAAGCCTATCGGGTCACACACATAAGAACATCTAGCCGGATTAAAATGTGGTTATAGATGATGACCAAATAAGGAAAGTTTATCTCGAGACTATAAAGGTTATAGTGGTAAATTAATATGGTGGTATTTATTTATTATAAATAAATTAAATACAAGATATTAATAATATTATATTAATTAAAGAATATTCCGGAAGCCAATTTGTTGGTCAAATGGGCGCCACATTGAAGTGTATAAGATACACTTGGATTGTGCAATTTAATTAATAGTATTACCAAATATTAATATAAGATATTAATATATATATATATATATATATATATATATATATATATATATATATATATATATATATATCCAATATATAATTGGCGCCTAAGTTTTGTGTGTAATTGACACACGTAAAAGCCAATTGATCAAGTTGACATGTTTGACTATTTGGGTATTAATAGATTTATATGTGTTATATATATGTGATATATACACATATGTAAATTGATTTATGGTAATATAATAAAAGATGGTCAATATTAGATATTGACAATATCTTGGAATATTCAATATAAAATATTGACAATATCCTAGATTTATTTGATATGAGATATTATAATAAATGAGATAAATCAATCAATTATATTTTCCTTATTTTATTGGAAAAAGGTTTTCTTCCTTTCTACTCTACTTGGGGCGCCACTTCTACTATAAATAGGAGGTGGGTGTCAAGCTCTTTTGTACAACACAATTCCAAGAACTAATAGTTCTTGTGTAAAATAGAGAGCATCCTATAGAGAGTTGGAGAGAGGGGAAAAAGGCCGGTCTAGCAACCGGAGTTTTCCAATAGCAATCCATGATGGGATTTCGTGAGTGTTCGTGTGGACTAGCAGAGTCCGAACACTTGGCGGCTCTATGCTTGAACTACTCTCCTTTGACGGTCAAAGCGTCGATCTTATAGATCAACCAAGGTAACCACCGTCTATTACTTATTTGTTTATTGCTTAAACGAAGTCGATCTTGGGTAAAAGGAAATCAAATTTTTGAATTCCGCTGCGTCCCCTCTATGATTGTCTTCTCGGGGGATGTTGGTGAACTTGCAGTATTTAAATCCGCTCTCGAGCTTCTTGACGAGATTTATATACCTCTGTAGAATCTCGCAGTGAATGCCAAACGATCCCGTCACTTGATTAACCACCAATTGTGAATCACAGAAAACTTGCACGTTTTCGACCTTCATCGCTCTGGCGAGCTCAAGTCCTGCGATGACCACCTCATACTCCGCCTGGTTGTTTGATGCGGTGAAATTAAACCTTAAGGCCTTCTCAATTTCTTCTGAGGTTCCAGGCTCTAGTAAGATGATCCCCGCACCGCAACCTTTAAGATTGGCGGCGCCATCGACATAGAGTTGCCAACAGTGACTTGGCCGTTCCCGCTCGTCCGTTGTGGCATTTTTGTCAAGGCTATTATCCGTGTCGATGTGCTTCTGTATATTTTCCTTGAAACTTGTTTCTACGATAAAATCGGGCAATGCCTGTACTTTGATAGCCTTTCGAAGTTCGTAGCGGATGTCGAATTCGGTGGGCTCGATGGCCCAACGTAACAAACGACCTGATAGGTCTGGCTTGTGGAGGACCTGTCGTAGCGGCGCGTCTGACAATACAATAATTGAATGCGATGAAAAGTAAGCCCTTAACTTCCGGGCAGCTATGACAACGCAGTAGGCTAACTTTTCGATATTAAAATAACGACTTTCTACAGGGCTTAAAGCCTTAGAAACATAATAAACAGGCCTCTGCAAGGTACCCTCTTCTTTGATAAGTGCTGCGGCGACGGTCCTATCTGAGGCGGCTGGGTATAATAGTAGCACATCTCCGACCGCGGGGCTAGTAAGTAATGGCGGACTTGAGAGGTAGGCCTTGAGTTCGTTGAAAGCTCATGAGCACTCTTACATCCATGAAAAGGTTTTATTCCCCCTCAGGATTTTGAAGAAAGGTAGGCTCTTCTCAGCGGATTTTGAGATAAACATTCCCAGGGCTATTACTCTTCCGTTCAGCCTTTGTACCTCCTTGATGCTAGTTGGCTCACTCATATTTATCAGCGCCTCGATTTTTTCGGGGTTGGCCTCAATCCCCCTTTGACTCACCATGAAGCCCAGAAATTTTCCTGCTTGGACCCCAAAGGTACATTTGGCGGGGTTTAGCTTCATCGAATGATTTTTTACATTTGTGAAGGTTTCGCGAAGGTCCACCAGGTGATCCTGGCGACTTGATTTCACGACCATGTCATCAATGTAAGCCTCAATGTTCTTGCCTATCTGCGTGCTAAAAACTCTGTTCACCATTCTCTGATAGGTTGAACCTGCGTTCTTTAGACCAAACGGCATCATTTCATAGTAATATAACCCGCCGGCGGCCCTGAAGGCCGTTAGCTCTTTGTCCTCGTTGGCCATTTTGACCTGGTGATAGCCGGAATAGGCGTCCAGAAAGCTTAGGGTCTCAAAACCTGCGATCCCATAAACCATCTTGTCAATTCGGGGCAACGCGTAAGGGTCTTTGGGGCAAGCTTCATTCAGATCGGTGAAGTCGACGCACATCCGCCACTTGCCGTTGTGCTTTTTTACCATCACCACGTTTGCCAGCCAGGTGGGATACTGAAGCTCCTTGATTATGCCCGCTGCTAAAAGTTTCTCGACCTCAGTTTTTATTGCGACATCTTTCTCTGTAGAGAATTGACGTGCCCTTTGTTGTATTGGCTTGAAGTTGGGGTCGACACTAAGATTATGTAAGGCGACCTCCGACTCCACGCCTCTCATATCGGTTACCTCCCAGGCGAAGGCGTCCAAGTTTGCCTTCAGAAGCTCGATCAGTCCCTCCCTATCCTTCTGGGTTGTTTGCGACCCTATCTTTATCATTTGATTTGGGTGCTCGTCATTTATGATAACCTCGACCAGTTCATCCTTGGTAGTGAAATCGGGCTCGTCTCAGATTTGCAACGTCTCAACTTCTACTATTCCCACCGGGACCTCTCTTATCGCAGCGATCTGATCCGTAGCCATGTTGAATCCCTCCACTCGGGGTCGCTTAGAGTCGACCCTGTTTTTGGTCATATATTCGAGGAAAGATCCGGGCCGGCTCGTGGCAACCCCGATTTCATCCCCCACATGGAATTTGACCCTTTGGTGGGGAACAGATGCTTCCATTTGAAACTTCTTCATAGCTGGGATTACCAAAATCACGTTGTAGTAAGAGGGGAGGTCGATTACCAAGAAAGTTATTGCCTCCGTTCGACAGGGCTCATAGTCACCCAAAGTGATGTTGAGGTCGATCGTGCCTTTGACCCGCACCGTGTCGTTGGTGAAACCCTCGAGCACCCCAAGGTAGGGTTTTAACTTGGCCTCCCCGAATCCGATCTGTTTTAAACAGTCGAAATAGATGATGTCGCGGCCAGCCCCAGAGGTGTCGACCATTACTCGATTGACGCCCGTGCTTGTCATTCACTCCTACCTTTATGACGAGGGGTATTTCCATAGAGGCGGTGGCGTTGTCGACTCACTTTTCGTAAATATGATCCTTTCTCATTCTCTCCCAACACTATCTGTTTTTTTGCCGGGTATTGATTTGGTTTATCTCGAGATTTCGATTGATGGTTCTTTGGGAATATTCCATGGATGACTGAACCTCTCTCGATAAACGCGGGTGGGCGTCCTTGATCAGGTGCGTTGTTCCCTCGCGCTATATTTATTTGCTGGTCCTTCACGGATCAGCCTTTCTATCTCGCGCCTCAGGGTGAAGCATTCATCGGTGATATGACCATGGTCCTTGTGATAGTCGCAGTATTTGGATTTTTCGCGACTATCGGGGTCGCCCCTCATAGGCTTGGGTTTGTCAAAATGTTCGCGAATCTCAAATAGTATTTGGGATGCTTTGGTGTTGAGCGGGGTAAAGTTATCCTCGCTGAATTTGTATGGTTTCTTTACCTCGCGATCACGATTAGCCTCTCGACCTTTTCCTTTTACGATCATCCGTGCGATCCTCCTTTGGTGAACGTGGCTCGCTTTAGGTTTTGTTTTCCACGAGGATGGTGCTTGGCGACCCCATCATTCTTGCCCTTTCTAACATCTCCCGAGACCCGCTTTGGGAGGCCGCGAGTTGAATTCGATCTTCATCGGGCCTTTGGCGATTCCGGTAAGAAGCACGTTATGACCGCATCGTCCGGGATGTTTCTCGTCGATCATATGTTCGATGAATCGCTCGTAATACTCTTTTTTCCCGACTCATGTCCTCCCATACGAACTTCATACAGTCCTCAATGGTTTTCTTTGGTCCGCTTGCCGATTCAAATTCTCGACAAATTTTTCCGATAAATCTTCCCAACTTTCAATCGAGCGCGAGAAGCCAGCGTATCCAGGATTTGCACTCTATCCTGCATGCTACCGACCAAAGCAATGCACCATGCAGACTTATTTTGTGTGGCAAGGGTGATACGACCCTAGAACGCGGTGAGCCAGTCGTTTGGGCATGAGTTCCCGTTGTAATAGTTATAACTGGGATAACTAACCTTTTCTCTGCTGGGAGACAGCGTTTCAGTGATCCCCCTAGCGAGCACGTCGATTCCCGAGATTGGGGCGACTTTCTCGACTGGCCTCGCCTTTTTTAATTCTGTGAGCTCTTTTCTCATTACCTCCATCTGTTCTTCCAAGATAGGGTCGAACCTTGGTCGCGACTGTGTTTGCATATCAGCTCGCTCCTTTCTGTGCTCTGATTCCCTATGATCTCGCGATCCTTCTTGGCGGGCCCTTTTTTCTCTGATGATCACGCGCGCATCTTGCGCGTGTCTATCCTGCTGAATGGGTGTTTCACCCCCGGGAAGGCTGAGACGACTTGGGGCCGAGGCCTTGTCCTTCTCACCTAACCTTTTGAAAGCGGATCCTTTATCGGCCCTCTTTCCTTTTTGATGATCGCGATCTTGGCGGGCCGAAGTTTGTGGAATCTCTCTCCTCGGTCCGTTGCGACCTAAAGAGTGTACACTCTCCTCTATATCGATATGTTGAATTTGGCTCTGGCGACCTCTATCTAAGACCGCAGGAGCGGTTCATTTCTGGGAGGATTCGGGGGTCGAATCGACATTGGGGCCTGGCCCTTAGCCACAAGACGAGAGTTGGTGAGATACATGGTCTCCGCGTACCTCGCATACTCTCTCATTTCTGCTATCTCCGGATCCTCCTGAGAACCTGGTCCTCCCTCAGGGGTCGGCCTTTGGCTCCCCTGCGACCTTTCTCTTTCTCGGCGAGCCTCGTCAAGATTAGCAATAGCCTCTTTTGACTTAGCTTTTTGATTAATGACATTTCGAGCGTCGCTGGGTGCCAGGACCCCTCTTTGCGATCTCTCTCTTTCTGCTGGGAGATTGTCAACCGTTTCTCCTACGCCCTCTCCACGAGTTTGATGCAGCATAACACCTTTTACGGGGGTTTGGGGTGTTATGTGTCCTTTACTTCCTGCCATCTCTGTGGGGTGGCTTTTTAGGGGAAGAATAGCGGCAAGAAAGGTTTATTTGTGTGTGTTATTCCCAGGAAAATGATTTGCTTAAAAGGGGCTTTGTTTTGATGGGGGCTTTTCTGGGTGTGAGCTTTTGAGGTAGAAAAGGTCACCTTTTTGAATGATTTCTTTGATAAGGGAAAGAAACAAAAGCGGTTTGAGGGCTTTCTTTGTAAGATTACCTCTTTTTCAATATGAGCTCTTGATCAGCCTTCTGATGATGCAGAAACGGACCTCTCTTCAGATCAGGACTTCCCGGTAACGGAGCCAACTGATGATGCAGAAATCATCACGGTGGCGCAGCGGTGGATGTTTTAGTGGATATCTGGCTTATCTGTGGGTGATTTTAGTGTATGTTAGCCGGAGGTTTGTGGTGGCGATAGGGGGAGAGAGAGAGAGTATTTTTGCAGAGCTTTAGCTTGTTTTTTCCATTAAAAAAGAGTCCTTTCTTTAGGTTACACAAGATCTCCTTTTATAGGAGGATTAACTTAGTAGTTAAGTTAATGACTGGCAGTGCTAAGCTGCTTAGTCACTAACCCTTACTTATTAGCTAAGTAAACATTGAAATATCTAAGGTGCAAGTGGATAGAATATCAGGACGACGATAGTAGCATGGATCGCCAGTCATGTCTGCCTATACACCGCTCCTTGCTTCCTCCCATGTCTTGCGTGGCCCTTTGAGGGCCGTGATTATCAGCAGCCCTGATCAGGTAAACCTTAGCGTCGCCGATGATGTGGCCGCGGACTCCTATGATTGATGAGGCTATTTCCGGGACTATACGGTGACGACATTATTTATATCATCAGTAGGGTATGGCATGGATATGTATTTTCTACCCGTCATAATACTCACCCGACCCACCATATAATGTATTTTTTATATTGTATTATTTATAAAAAATAATAATATGACGGAAAATTGAAATGTCACATTTTTCACAATGAAAAAAAAACATGTCACTTAGAAAAATATATATATATTAATGCAATTATGATTTAAGACTCGTGCCCCACTCTTTAGTATTTTACAAACATATCAATTATCAAAGTTACTGTTGTCTACTCTTCTCTTTCTAATTTCTATTGCCGGCCAACCCTACTGAAGCGTAGAAAGACGTGAATTCATTTTATATAATTTTTACTTTTTTTTTTATAATTTCTTACATTTATTCTTCAAAACTATTGCTTTTGCCGGTTTGCTTAGTGTTTGCTTCCTATGTATATTAATATTTTTTTGTTAAGCTTTACTGAGTCACTGTCGATCTTGCATTTTTGCCACTCGTTTATCGTTGCTCCGGCGAAATTGATGGTATATATAAAGTTGTTATACTTAGTTGAGAATGAAATTAGATATCCATGGATATCCACAGACCCGTGGATATCCGTATGGGGAGGGTATGGATTTGAAATTTTCTACCTAAATAGGTAGCGGGTAGTGTATGTGTAGGAAAGTTTTTTATGGGTAGGGTATGGATATAGCCAAACTCGTACCCATTGACATCCCTAGTTATGAGGCTTGTTTTAGAGCATTCATAAATAGAATAAGTCTCAAACAAATTGGGACGGGTGGAAGTCTATAAAATTGATTATTGAATGAATTTAATAAAATAAATAAGAGCATAACCGGCGGTACATCATTGGATAACCACTAGAACACCTTCAGCCAGCTATTGAAAAAAAACCATACAATAAAACAAAATTAAAACATTATAAGAGGAAGAAAAATGAAGGGGGTGCGAATAAAGTACAAGAAAGATGTAGAAAATATGAATAAGAATAGTGGAAATAAAAATTTGGTGATAAGGACAAATTCACTGTCCGTAGACTCAAATTCAATGTTCGTTACAATGGAACATACCCAAATCCAACGTTCAGTATCTGCATTGATATTGCTAATGAAACCTTGATAATGAGGAGAAAGACTAGTGCAGAATATGACATGATTTAAAGTGTGTTGAGAAGTCCTGTGTGCCTGGTTAGTATAAACATAGTCATTGAGATAAGCAATAGTGGATGTTGCCCTATCTGGTCTTTTGTGATGAGTAGTGTTTGGAATATCTGAGTTTTGAGATTGCTCAGTAATGGATCATGTTCTAGAGGTGCAGAATCCCTAGAGGATCGAGGAAACGTGTCTACGTGCTCATCAGAAAATGGCAATGGCATGCATAAATCACTTTCAGAAGACAAATTAACAAGATCAGAAAAAGGAAATGCGTTTTCATGAAACACAACACCCTAGATACATATATGTTTCTGAAGATTCAGAACTTTGTAACCTTCATATGATCTTCAAAACCTATAAAGACGGACTTCGTACTTCTGTCATCAAACTTTCCTCTGCCTTGTGAGGGTGTAGATACAAAACATAAACAGCCAGAAACCCTAAAATTGTCATAACAAATGACTTATTGTACAAAATATGATAAGGAGTCTTGTTACCAAGTAATGGAGTAGGGATAACATTAATCAAGTACACAACATGCAAGACACAATGACCCTAATAATCAATAAGTAAATTAGACTATAATCTTAAGGCCCTAGCAACATTCATAACGTACTGGTGCTTTCTTTCAATTAGACCATTTTGTTTAGGAGTTCTGACACAAGATTTATGATGAACAATACCCTTTGTTCGATAGAATGACTTCATATTAAACTCCCCTCCATGATCAAATCTTATGACCTTGATGCATCTATCATATTGAGTTTGCACCATATTACAGAAATGTTGTAGTAAAGTGTTAGCATCAGATTTACTCTTCATAAAAAATAACCAAGTAAATCTATTGTAATTGAAAGAAAGTAGTAATCACCATCTACAGTAGGTATTCTGTTTGGTCCGCAAATATCAACATGAATAAAATCAAAACAAGAAACAGAAGTAGAAGAACTGGCATGAATTTTAGTTTCTTATGTTTTGCTAAATGACAAATAGTACAATTGTGTGCAAGAATCTTAATATTGCTATCAACGTTGCTTAAAACCTTCATCTTTTCCATAGATGGATGACCTAACCTACTGTGCCACAGTAAAGAATCAGTCATGTTACAATATTGGCACATATTACTAGAAACAGAAAGACAAGACTTATGAGGATCAGCAATGAAATTTTAAAGCCATTCTTGTGCTTAGTTGTACCAATATTCCTCAAATTCTACAGGTCCTGCACAACACAACTGTTAGGATGGAAAGAAACTACCAAGTTACTGTGTGCAGTTAATTTTCTAATAGAAACAAGTTATACTTGAAATCAGGTATGCAAAATACATTCTGCAATGCCAAATATATGTTAACTTGTACATTTCCAATGCGAGCAACCATAACAAATGTGCCATTAGGCAATTTAACATATAAGTTTGATGCAGTTCTTACATCAAACATGTTTTGCAAAGAAAATGTAATAAGATCAGTTGCCCTTGAGTCCATGATCTAGTGAAAGCTACGGCCAGGGATACCTGGCCCTTGAGAATTGGATCCAACAATCATTACTACTGAATTACATTGGTTGGAGGTTGGCTGCAAGCTTTGAATCAAGGAAAGCATGTGTTCATACTGTGATTGGTTGATTGCTCTTGTAAGGTTAGTGCACTCAACATCAGGGTCTGAACTAGAATCAAGACTTGAACCACCAGTGTATTCATCCATAACAACATTGTTAGCCACATAACCTCATCCCCTGCCAAATTTGGGAGGATAGCCATATTTCTTGTAGCACTTTTCTATTATATGACCATCCTTGCCACAATAGGTACACCGAGGCTTCTTGTATGCACATTGGCCTCTCCCAGAACTACCAGAGCCTTTCCCTTGAAATCTTGATTGCATTACAGCATTGGAACCACTAATGTCTTGAACCTTATTATCTGTATGTGATGCAAGAACCACAGAATCTGGAGCAGAAAAACTATAATTCAATTGTTGCTCATGATTGAGTGCCATCACAAATGCCGTTTTGATATCAGGTAAGGGTAAAGTCATCAACACCAATGACTTTACATTAGAAAATTTTCCATTTAACCCTTTTTACAAACCTGGTTGTATGAGCATTATCACAATATTTCTTGATAATCTGTAAATATGGGCAAGTACAAGGAGGAATCGGTTTCAATACAAGATATTGATCCACAATGACTTCAACTTTGTGTAATAATCAGTCACTGACAAATTGCCTTGTTTGGTCTTCTCAATTTCTTCTTCCAGATTTGATAAGCATTTCATATACCAAACCTATCTTGCAAATCAGTCCAAATTTCTCTTGTCGTGTCAAAATACATGACACTTTCTGCAACTGATGGGATCATGGAGTTAACGAGTCAAGAATGCACCAAATCGTTCAATTGCATCCAAGTTGAATAGCCAACATTTGTAACATCGGGAATGGTTGAAGAACCATCCACAAACGAAAGCTTGCCTCTAGATGATAACATCTTAGTCATGGAACGCTTCCAGTGATTGTAATTGTCCACTCCTCTCAATAAGGCTTGAACCAAAACCAAACTGGGATTATCAAGACTATTTCCAGAACTTGCAGGTGCAGTAGAAGTAGCCATTGATGAAATTTTGAAGAAAATTGATCAAGAAACACAAAAATGGGAGAATTCACGAGAAGGAATCAACATCGGAAACTAGTGTATCTCTGGTAAGATGTTAAACAAGTCAAGAACTTGGAATTAAGAATTTGGAAAACGCAGAAAATGCAGAAAACAAAAAGAAGAAGGTGAAGATCATTTTCTTCAATTCAAATTACAAAAAAAGGGAAAACTATAGAACAAACATTTTTATGATTTGAGCATTCCTAACTACAATTGAAGCTTCTAATTACATAATGAACTATCTAGTTGGTATTTATACTGAGCAAAGCTAACCAATTCTGTTACGATCGTTCTAACCAATCAGTCTTAACAGCCACCCAGCAACAATGGGCTAGGTTGCACGGACATGGATACGGGGACACGGGGATACGGGAGTTTTAAAAAAAAACAGGACACGGATGCGGGGGTCAAAATGTAAATATTAAAAATATAGGGACTAAAATGTAATTATAAAAATATAGGGACTAAAATGTAATTACAAAAAATATAGGGACTAAATGATAATTTGACTCCGAGCAAGTAAATAATAATATTATCATAAATTCAACACTTTTAGTGCTTTCATGAGCTCACACTCCAAATTACAAAACATCATACTTATAATTTTCAAAGTAATTATGCAAAATACATAGATTTCTTCAAATTTCAAAGCCATTTTATGCATAAAATAACACTGCAAAAGATGGAAGAGTAGCATCATATATAATGTTATATTTCAACATCATCTAAAACTATGTCGTTTTAAGTAGAAAAGTGTCCAAAATTTGGTTAAATTGTTTATTTTTTTGGACACACGTCTCCAATTTTTTTTTCAATTCCGATTCGGCACGATGGCGTGTCCGACACGCGTGTCAAAATTTTTCGAAAATTCTAATTCAGCCCGATGGTGTGTCCGACACGGGGTCCGGCGTGTCCGAGGCGTGTCCGTGTCCGGTGCGTGTCCGACACGGGACACGCCGGCTAAACGGAGTGTCCGTGCAACATATGTCAATGGGTTCTACCACCGCGGCAATTACTAGAGCGGTATAAACTAGTTTTAGCCACTCAAAATAATAATAATAATAAGAGCAATGATAGATACACAATCAAATTAACATAACGGATGACATAACATAATCTCTCACCTTTGATTTTGATTAGTCTACAACACAATCAATTGAGACTTATCAAAATCAAGGGTGAGAGATTATGTTGTGTCACCCGTTGTATCAATTTAGTTGTGCATCCATCATTACTCAATAATAAGCTACTTTTATATTGTTGAAACATTGCTAATCACAAAGTATTTATTGTGTTTCTATAAGAAACAAACCAAAATCTCCAAAACGATAGACAGAACCATGTTGTCAAAGTATAGGATACTTGGGAACACAACTCCAAAAAGGGAATAATTGAAGACCACAACCACATAGTTAGCGTCATGAAGATAAAATTGTTAACCAGCACTCTAATGAAATTCATCAATTGGCCCCTCCTTGATACAAGGTGTTAAGGGTGATTTTATACGTTTTATAAAGATATGTTTTATATCAATTTCCTCCATATTTGTATGTTTTTCATAGAAATCGAGCTTTATATTGGAATATTGAGCAAGTGGTGTTTTCAATAGTTAAATTGCAAAACGTAACGAATTATGTGCTTAAATTGTGATTTTATATTATTTTGGAGTTATGTTACGCTTTGGTATGTTTTTCCTACATTGTAGATACACATTGTTGATGGAAAAGATGATCTTTAAAGAGATAAATTCGAGTGGAAAGGAATCAATCAGATTTATGGAAGAATAGAGGATATAAGGAAAGAAATCAAGTGTTGAACCAGCTGGACTGGCGTCCAGATTCATCAAACTGGCGTCCACTATGGACGGGCGTCCATCAAAGCAAACGAGCGTCCAAGAGATAAAAGTTGAACAGAGAGTTTGGACGTTGTATGGACGAGCGTCTGCCCTAGCGTCCAAAGCAGTTGGACGGGCGTCCAGACACTCCAGACGGGCGTCCATGGCCGACTTAAGCCAGCCGACTTAAAAACCTATAAATAGCAGCTGCGCCCCAACCCTAATTACATCAGATTTTTCATACACTAAAATACATAACAAAGAAATACTTACGAGAGTTTTTAAGGCCGGTCACCCGAGCCTTGTGCTCGGGTGATCCGGGTTAGATTAGGATGCTTTTCTTTTCGTTTGTGATTCATGGAGATCATCCATTGTACAAACTATGTGAGTTTATCTTTTAATTTATTCAATCCTCTGTTTATCTTTATGATCTTTGATTCGTTTTGTATCTTCCTATGCTTATGTGCTATGCAATCAATATCGAAAGATGAATTGTTATTGATGTTTACCATATGATGAGAATCGGTGTAAACCTTAGATCACCATAGGAAAGATGAGATTTCTAATATTGTCATAACGAGAGTTGATAGGTTAGATATCTAGGTTGCTAGATTGAGAGATCTTACGCCTTGTTTTGATAGCGTCAATCCGATATATCGAGAGATGAGAGATTGATAGGCGAGTTATCTACGAGAGTAGAAATTCATACCTTTGATAGGTGAAACCACAATATTGAATTAAAATCATGAGATGAACTAGGATCGAAATCACTTGGTTTGTATATTGCTTGATCCCATGTATCTTTGTTTTATGTTCTTTTCGTTTATAGTCTTATTTATTAATTTTCGCTTTTATCCTTCCTGGCTTTGGATTGACAATCATCTGTCCAGTTTATTTTCCGTTTTAGTTTAGGTTTAGTAATAAATAGTAGTAACAATTTAAGGAATTAATAAGATTAGATTCAACATCCCAATTCCCTGTGGATCGACCCCTTACTTATCCCGCTTTACTAGCAATTACCCGATATTCGGTCGGTTAGGAGTTAGTTTTGCATATAGGTTAGGGTTTATAAATTGTTTTTGTTTAATGATGCAAAACCACCCGAACAAAGTGGCGCCGTTGCCGGGGAATCGGTGTTTTTGTTGAATCTAATTGAGTTAATTTTTCTCTTTTGTTACGATTTGTTGTCATTCAATAAAAGTAGCGTCACACAAATTGAGAGTTTTTATTTTTGCCATGTTTCGATGACCGTTGGGTTAAGAATGTGCAAAAAGTTTTTTACTCGATTTGTGAAACGTGAAGTGTAACCTAATCTGTAACCTAGTGCCCTCTGTGCTTAAATTTATCCGTGGCTGCTGTATGCGTTCTGGTTTGTTTTGAATTGATGATCTATTTAGGGTTTGCTGTGTTTTTCCTGCTTTTCTGTGCAAATTCGATGTTTGGACGAGCGTTCAAGGTAAGCGAACGCCCGTCCAGTCCATAACATGCAGGTGAACGGGCGTCCTGACTATTAGACGCCCGTCCGTCCAGTTTTGTTCAACTCTGTTCTAGTTTTTCTGGGTCAGACGAGCGTCCGGTTTAATCCAGATGCCCGTCCAGTTCATAAATTCCAGACGAACGCCCGTTTGGAAGAAGGAACACACGTTCAGTTGGGATGACAGGGTTAGTTAGGGCACTTGGTAGTGTTTTGGCCGTAACTTTCGGCTCGAGTGTCCGATTGGCGCGCAGGACCCCAATTCGGAAAACTCTTTCCGACGCCGACGACTTGGCGAACTGCCGGAGGCCGTTCAACACCGTTTTCGAGGTCAAAATCTGCTGTTTTCCCTTCCATTTTGGCTCCAGAAGATTTCAACACGTTTTTTTTCACCGTCTTAGTGTTTTTTCTGTTTCCAAATTTCTCTTGATTTAATTGTTAATGCTTTATTTGACGTGGATACTTTCATATGAGCTTCTGTGGCTAATTATTTTACATAGATGTTCTAAACTTGCATGTTTACATCTTTCCATCTACTGATCCATGTTAAATAATTGATTAATTTTCATATACATGCTTCATTAATTGACATGGATGCTTTAATGTGAGCCTCTGTGGCCTTTGTATATGCGTAGATGTCCTGTTCTTTCAACGTTATGGTTTTCTTTCCATCTACTGCAATCCATGTTGAGTAATTCACCTAGTTAGATGTGATTCCAAATTTGACTTATGCTGTTCCTTTTGTCGTCTATCTAGGGTGTTAGGGTTGTTTGATGCACGTCTACACTTTACTTGGCAAGATTCTGTGGCTTTGCATAATCGAATTTTGTTGCGCTTCTGTGGCGTTATTTAGTAGACGTTTATATTCTTGACCTTGTTTAGATTAGGGCGACATCTATGGAATTAGTTGGGCTAGTTTATTTTCTTTATTTTCTTTTTTCCTTTTTAGTATAGTTGCATATCATTTAGTTGCATTGTATTTTATTCTGTTTTTCTTATTTATTTTTATTTTTCTTTTTAGTGCACCTAGCCCTGCTACTTTGTAGTGTCCTCTATCATTATTTCTGTATGCACATGTGGTCCATATTTGTATAGTAAGCTTATGTGGCTTATTTGACGCTTAGGTGTCCTGTACTTTCCCTGTGTGGTGATTTTTCCATCTGAGCCATTATATCATGTGCTTATTTTCTTGTCTATAATTATTGTTGCTTTTTATATTCCCCCCGTGTCCCCGAGATACTGCCATGTTTTTCAAGTGGTGCAGGTACATTTTTAGTTGTTCTTGTTAAGCTGGCCTTGGAAGTGAATCTGGAGAGGAATACCTATGACATCTCGTGCCTCGGAAACGCGGATCGATTATCTATCCTTCTTCAGCCTATCTTCATATCATTACCAAATCAGCTAAGTTCTTTTATCTTTTCTTTAATTCTGCACAACATGAGGACATGTTGTAATTTAAGTGTGGGGGAGGGAAATAGTTTTATGTATCTACATTCATTTGCCATACTATTATATTTCTATGAAAAATTGCTAAATTTTAAAATTTTTTGTTTGTTTTGTCCCAAGTGAGCAAAGGCCTATCTTTATTTGAGTTTTTATATCATTGGTGCATTATTTTGCATATTTAGTAAATTTAGATGTCTCACCCAACACTATTTTTCACGTGCCATAGTAAATGATGAGCTATAATTTAAAGCTTGCCCATTTGATTAGAGATTTTTGATGATTATCGCATGATTCTTTGCGTACATACGAATTTTGAAAACTTTAATAGTTTGTGTTTAGAATTAAAGTATGACATACTGTGAATATCTGAAGGTTTGAATGTGATAGGAGGGATATAATTTAAGGTTTGAATACCACTCTAAGATGAATTATATGAGTAATATATGTGTATGTCGGATGTAGCTGCCGATGATTTGAGTGCGGTGGGGCATTATCACGAAATGTCCTATACCACTATGAGGTTCAATAGCTCCCGACGGCCTGATGATAGTAGTCCAGCTAGGGTGTTATCACGAAACATCCTATTGCTGGGAATGAGGGCATATATGCTATGTATGTGGAATTGATTGAACTATAAAGAAAAATTAGTGAATGGTAATGTGAAAAGATGGTTGGAAACCTTAGTTATCTTCTAACTATCCCCAGTATAAACTGAATGATATGTTGTAGGGATTATCCTCTGAGTATGTCAGAAAGGTCTTAAATACCCTCTATCATTCTTTTCGGAATATGTATGTTTTGTGAGGTGCATGTTATAATCGTTTTTATTCCTAATTTAAATGGGATGTTGGCTAGTTTTGCTTGAAGAATTTCAAGTGTGGATTTAGTGGAAATTTATTATGGCTATGCACACACACTTGGGTGAACCTCTAAACTATTGAATATGCTTTATGGTTGCATAAATGTTTATATGTCTCGAGTCTTGATTATGTTTTGTCTTGCTCGGGACGAGCAAGGTTTAAGTGTGTGGGAGTTGTTAAGGGTGATTTTATACGTTTTATAAGGATATGTTTTATATCAATTTCCTCCATATTCGTATGTTTTTCATAGAAATCGAGCTTTATATTGGAATATTGAGCAAGTGGTGTTTTCAATAGTTAAATTGCAAAACGTAACGAATTATGTGCTTAAATTGTGATTTTATATTATTTTGGAGTTATGTTACGCTTTGGTATGTTTTTCCTACATTGTAGATACACATTGTTGATGGAAAAGATGATTTTTAAAGAGATAAATTCGAGTGGAAAGGAATCAATCAGATTTATGGAAGAATAAAGGATATAAGGAAAGAAATCAAGTGTTGAACCAGCTGGACTGGCGTCCAGATTCATCAAACTGGCGTCCACTATGGACGGGCGTCCATCAAAGCAAACGAGCGTCCAAGAGATAAAAGTTGAACAGAGAGTTTGAACGTTGTATGGACGAGCGTCTGCCCTAGCGTCCAAAGCAGTTGGACGGGCGTCCAGACACTCCAGACGGGCGTCCATGGCCGACTTAAGCCACCGACTTAAAACCTATAAATAGCAAATGTGCCCCAACCCTAATTACATCGATTTTTCATACACTAAAATACATAATGCGGCCGCCGCTATCCGAGAGTTTTAAGGCGGTCACCCGAGCCTTGTGCTCGGGTGATCCGGGTTAGATTAGATGCTTTTCTTTTAGTTTGTGATTCATGGAGATCATCCATTGTACAAACTATGTGAGTTTATCTTTTAATTTATTCAATCCTCTGTTTATCTTTATGATCTTTGATTCGTTTTGTATCTTCCTATGCTTATGTGCTATGCAATCAATATCGAAAGATGAATTGTTATTGATGTTTACCATATGATGAGAATCGGTGTAAACCTTAGATCACCATAGGAAAGATGGGATTTCTAATCTTGTCATAACGAGAGTTGATAGGTTAGATATCTAGGTTGCTAGATTGAGAGATCTTACGCCTTGTTTTGATAAATCAAATCCGATATATCGAGAGATGAGAGATTGATAGGCGAGTTATCTACGAGAGTAGAAATTCATACATTTGATAGGTGAAACCACAATATTGAATTAAAATCATGAGATGAACTAGGATCGAAATCACTTGGTTTGTATATTGCTTGATCCCATGTATCTTTGTTTTATGTTCTTTTCGTTTATAGTCTTATTTATTAATTTTCGCTTTTATCCTTCCTGGATTTGGATTGACAATCATCTGTCCAGTTTATTTTCCGTTTTAGTTTAGGTTTAGTAATAAATAGTAGTAACAATTTAAGGAATTAATAAGATTAGATTCAACATCCCAATTCCCTGTGGATCGACCCCTTACTTATCCCGTTTTACTAGCAATTACCCGATATTCGGTCGGTTAGGAGTTAGTTTTGCATATAGGTTAGGGTTTATAAATTGTTTTTGTTTAAAGATGCAAAACCATCCGAACACAAGGCTAACATAAAAAATAATAATGAGCAAAAGGATGAGCACGTCGGTTCACAAATGAGAAGTGAAAGGGCATCCGAAAATACAATAAAAGTTATTTTTCACATTCTATGAAAAATAATGTACAACGTAAGATCATAAGATTACAAAGTAATCAGATGCATACGATGAGCTTAATATGACTACATGAACTTGAATGATAGAGTAAAGGACTCGTAATTGACTGGCATGACTAATCGTGATCATTTATTCCATTTTATATATTGATGATTGAAAAGTATTATGCATCCACGACTACCGCATGACAAATACAAAACACGATAATGGTGTTTCTAGTGTCATCACACAAAACACGAGAATGAGATTCAACTCGACCTTTGAAAAAGTCGAATTTTACACTCTAATGTGTTGTCACGGGCCTTGGTTCCAAAGACATAGCTCAATGATTAAATAAGAGAAGTGTTGTAATGACAAATTTGTAATTGAGATGAGTATGAAAGTTCGAGATATGTATCAATTTTCCCCAGAAAAAAAAAAATGTAAGGCAAATTGAATCATTAAGACATAAATCTACATTCATATCCTACACAAAACTTTAGAGGCAGGACAGAGGGTCCTTTGGATTGGGCCCAACCTTTCTCAGTAAAGCGGGCTTTGATAAAAAGGCATAACGTGGCCCTTAATGTACTTACTGGAATTCATGCGGGCTTTGATAAAAGAGAGACATAACGTGGCCCTTAACGTACTACTCTGAAATTCTTTATACATATACTCCGTATATATTCAGTCACCGAAAGTAGAAAATTCCTGCTTCCGACTCCGAGATTCCGCTTGAAATCGAAAATTCTTGAGATCCACCCAGTAGTTTTTCAAGTTTCAATCTGTGAAAAGAAGTCGACTGAAAAAAAAAACTGGTAAATTGGCTTGCACCATTTACCAGAAATACTTCAGCTTTTGGGTTTTCGATGTATGGTGGAAATGCAGAGCAAGAATTTTAGTAACAGACACTCGGGAATGGCGATTCGATCTCCAATTTCAACCCTCTTGTTCTGCATGCTCTCCACCTTAGCTTCCTTCTATGTAGCTGGCCGGTGAGTTGCTCAATCGTGATTGAATTTTACTTAGTTGATCTCATGAAGTATTTGATTGTTGTTTGTAGCCGTGTCTCCGGGTGAACTTCAATGTAGAGCATTTGAAGTGAAAATAATGTTATTTGATTTCAGATCATTGCAAATTTCGATCAGCTTTGATTTAGCCGTGGTAAAATTTTCCTGGTTTTGCGTTTTTTGAATGCAGCTTATGGCAGGACGCAGATTACAGAGTTGTTTCATCAAAGGAGCTTGACAGGATTACTGGTCAGGTACTAAATCGTAACTACTGATGTATTTAGAAAGAATGATTGGAGTATTTGTTAGTAATTATAATATTTTTTTTTGCTTCATCAGCAAAATTACATCTTGTTTGTTTGTTTGAGTGTTCTGATGATCACTTTAATTATCCATATGATGTTTTAACATAGTTAATTCTCACTTGTTTAGGGACAACCTGTCGTGTCAGTGGAAGAGGCACTGAAATTTATTTCCTGCAGGTACAGTACAGCCTATTAGTGAAGATGTTACAGTGCCGTTTCCTTTTAAAGAATCTAAATTTTACGGACTCAAGTACCACTTTTACTCATTTTACATAATCTCTAACCGGAGTGTAATGGATCAGGATCTCAACATCACATATTTGAACAGATAATCTGTATTTTGTGTAGAAATTGTAGATTCCGTACTTTAAATATTTGGGTAGAGCTTCTGTTGCAGATGGTTTTAGTGGTTTGGATGATTTGTATATCTATTTACAGATTAACCTTGTTTTACGGTATCTAATGCAAGTGCTCTAAGCCTTGTAATTTCATGTCTAACAAGGATTTTTGTTCTTGTTAGAGAACAACAGAAGAAATTGTCAGAACTTGAGATGGAGCTGTCAGCTGCTAGACAGGAAGGTTACGTCTCAAGCAAATTTCTGCGGAAGAAGAAAGTTTCTGACAGAAAACCCGTAGTAGTAATTGGAATTCTTACAACATTTAGCCGCAAGAACAACAGAGACGCTATACGGAAGGCATGGATGACGACTGGTATGTTGTACTTTATCCCTTGTTTTTTGGATGTCCCAAACCAAAGTAAGGTAAGCGGTGAATGAATAAAAAGAAAAGAAAGAAAATCATATTATGAAAACCCCTGATCCATTTAGCATTTCATGGATTAAATGCAAAAAGAAGTTTACTCAACACTGATGTCAAAAGTATATCATAATTTCAGACCAGTTAGAGTTAAAATGCTGTGCTTTCTTTCAATAATCAGACTGAAGATTTGGTTCTTTTAGCTAAAATGCACCCCATTCAGAGTGATAAGACTGTTTATTGTGACAAAAATATTAGAAAGCAAGGATTTTATAGCATTTACTCCTTACTTTTGCTTTGTGATAATTGATGCATGTACATAACGCAAAACCGTGTTTAACTCAACTTAGGTGGTTTTGAAATGAAGAGTCTCTGCTGTGAATGCAATGATTATGCTGTTTTATTACTGAATGAAATTCCTAGGTGGGTCTTCGTCCATTTTTCGCACGTATCAAAACTGGCATTTTATGTCAAATTGATCTATCCAAAATTGTTCTGATTGCACATTCCTGATAGGCATGCTTGGCGATGTGCTGTCATTTGATTATATTATATATTTTCATCTACTAAACAAATCTCTCTTTACTAGGTAATGCCTTAAAACAGATGGAGCAGAACAAGGGGGTCATTGCACGCTTCGTTATTGGTAGAAGGTGTTCCTTCTTTCATTGCACGCTTCTTGATTTCTTCTCCTTTAGTTTCTGTTGTAAGAAATCGCCAATCGTTGTGGCAACTAGACTAAAAATTGAGTTTGCAGCTCTAATCGCGGGGACAACATGGACCAAGCTATTGATAGTGAAAACAAACAGACAGATGATTTCTTCATATTGGTAGGAGATTAGGAATTTTAACTCAAAGAACGTGATAATAATGTCTCTACTATATAGGGCTGTTGAAAACTGATTGTTCTTTTATAGGAAAACCATGTTGAAGCACTTGAAGACTACCCACAAAAAACAAAGTTGTATTTTTCTGCTGCTGCTGAAAACTGGGATGCTGATTTCTTTGCAAAAGTCAACGATGATGTTTATGTGAACATAGGTAGGTGAATACATATGAGTGCAGTCTATTGTTCTTAATTGTGCGGTATCATCATATCAATGCCTTACATTTGGGAGGTTTTGATTTCCTATATTACGTTGTTTAATATTGTTAACTTTTATGTATTACGTATCTGCAGATGCTTTGGGTAATACACTTGCATCTTATGCAAATAACCCTCGTGTGTATATTGGATGTATGAAATCAGGGGAAGTCTTCTCTGAACAGTGAGTAATATTGAATTTCGAAGTTTTGAAGTGGGCAGTTGCATATGGCATATAATAATCATCTAGTGCTAGTTACAATGCTTGAGCTTTGATTTTGTCTCAATAGGGGCGAGAAATGGTATGAACCTGATTCCTGGAAGTTTGGGGATGGAAAAAAGTGAGTATTGTATATCTTGATTTTTATCTACAGAAAAGTAGATGAATGTATCGTGTCTATACATTTCTACTATCTTTCACAGGATAGGGATTCTTCCCACATGTGTGAAACGGAGTAGAAATAGATGGACATGATGCATACACTTGATACATCGATAAATTTTCTATACAATCTTCTGTCCAAACCCAGCATAGACAGAATGCTCTTATGCTTGGTTGCTAGAGGCAGACCGCCGTTAAATTCATTGGGGCACCACCCCCGGTGGATTTTTTCCCCTCTTCTATTTTGTAAGCTGTATAGTGCTATACATGCTTCAGGTGAAACATTTCTTGAATATGCCACTGACAATCTATATATAAGCCATGTAGTATGTACAGCAATTTGTGTCCCGGTAAAAACAATTCCCAATTCCTAGATCCGCCGCCGTAGGTTGCCCTTTTAATGTCCTTTTAATCAACCATTATTTCTATTCTTGATGAAAGTCTTTTTACCCTGGAACCATTAAAACGCACATACATGCATAGTGCGTCATTTTTTTCATTTAGTTTCTCCATTTTTTTTTTTTTGAAATTTCTTTGTTTGACAGGTATTTTCGCCATGCATCAGGTGAGATGTTTGTAATATCCAAGGCTATAGCACAGTTCATCTCGATAAATAGGTAGCTTTCTTCTTCTTATTCCACATCCTTCAATATGATAAATATATTACAATTGAAGCAAACGCTGGACCATAATTTCTGTTTTTCACAGGCATCTTCTTCGCACTTATGCTCATGATGATGTCACTGTTGGCTCCTGGTTGATCGGCGCTGATGTCAGACATATCGATGATAATAAGTTTTGCTGCTCATCTTGGTCATCAGGTTGCTTTTCTCTATCCCTTCATTCATATATTTTGTAGTTTTACTGAAGTTAAAGAATCCTTTTACGAGTAATCCTAATGATAATGATACTGTCACTAAACGAAAGACGGTCACAACCATGATTGATGTGATGACGGGATCAATGCTTATCTAAACAAAAACCGGCTTCAAAATTTACCTGATACAACTATGATGAATTCCATATGCAGGAGCTATATGTTCTGGCGTGTGATAAGGGTGCGGCATTCATACAGATTTTGTACAAGGCTTTGAAGAGGAAGAAAAGAAAAACCCGCAAAGATTCATGTAGCGCCTTATCGATCAGACTCGGTTCGATTGTTCTTTACGGTTTTGGCATCTACAGAAGTTAGTGTCGCAGCTCTTTAGTGTATTTCCCTCTTGTTCATTGTTATTATAGAGATTTGGTGCAGCTGTAAAAAATGGTGATATAAAGAGAATTGGGTTCAAAAAGTGGGAAGTCTTTTACAGATATACAAGCTAAATTTGTTGAAAGAGTATCTTTTTCCTTCTTTAGTATTGAACTAGGGGTGTAAATGATTCAAGTCGAATCACCGTTCAAGCTGGAGATAAAATGCTACAACTCGGCTCGAGTTGGTTATAGCATTGCTGAGATCAAATCATTCAGATCCATTAAAATATCAAAATTTATACCCAGATCTGTAAAATACAACCATCACTAAATTCTGCATTACATGTCTCTACAAAATTCAAATTCTCTATCAAATATATTCTGATTTCAATCCGATCTAAATAAAAATACAGAATCTGTTAAAAGAAACGGATACACGTGCTCTTACAACCCGAATATATGGTCATTAGAACCGAATATAGACGAGCTAAATTGTCTAGTATTCAAGTCATTCCCATCCAATGCAGAACCGAATCGGTCAAGCCAATGAGCATGTCCATGGTTTTCAATCTCAACTTCAACCCATTCAGAATTCATATCAATATCATCAAGTTGAAGGGGATCATCATCACTTTCTGAACACTTTAATAATCTTTCTAACTTTAGATTATAATTTATATACATAATATCATTTAATGTTTCCTTCTCAATCTTATTCTTTTTCTCAGAATGAAGTTGTTGAAAGGAGGTCCAGTCTTTTTCATAAGTAAATGTGCTGCAAACTTGACTGAGTATTCGGATCGCAACACGTTGTAACATGGGAGATGAATCACCATACTGTTCCCACCAAATCCCTACATGTACCAAATTTTATATAGTCAGAAAGCATACATATATATAGTATAAGCCAGCAAGAACAATGGACATGCTTGTCATTACTATAAGTATTTTTTCACGAAACGGAATATATTATAATGCATAGGGCAAATGTTTAAGATACAACTAAACCAGTTGGGGAGAAAATAAACTCCGTTATAGGGACAATAAACTCCATCTAAGGAGGAAATAAACTCCAATAAAGAGAAAAACCGCACCCCAATTGGAAGACTTGTGTTAATACAAACTCGAAATGATGTTAGTTGCAGATTTTTTTTCAAACATTCCATTGATTTCAGCATTGACTTGCAGGAAATGCTTGAAATTCCATACCGTTTGGTATACGATGTGTACAACCAATCTGAGTCTTGAAGGACTCAGATCGAATGAGAGTAACAAGGAAGGAAAGTAGTTCCAAGAGGAAGGGAGGGGGTAAGAAGCGTGTAGTAGAGGGAGTGGTCAAGGGACGGGTATGCAGAGACTGGGAGAAGTAATTTTTTCCTCATCGTCACTAAAATAAGTTAAATTTATAAAATAGAGATCTAATCAGTTCATATTCACAGAAAAATATCTGCAGGTCTTTACTTAAATATGTAATCTTGATAATCTGTGCTATACTTGTAGTACACAAAATACAAAAAAATGGCATTGGAGTATGTAAAAAAAACGATTATGTTAAAATGCACTCATGCAAGTGCTTTTATAAGGTGAATTATCATACCTTTGACAGCATTTAGAAAATGTGCTACAATAAAAATATAATTTTACCTTATGATGGAACAAACAGGGACAAAAATGTAAAACGTGCTATGCCAAATTGGAACACAAATGCCACAGAAAGTAAAACTTCATGTACATGTTTTATCTGTTAGTAGAAGAGTATGTAACTATTGTAAGAGCAAACACAAACACACCTGGAGCAACAGTATCTATAGCTTCCTTTGCAAGATTGCAACCGAAAATCCCGGAAGCCCGTGTAAATAACAGGATTTGATTGGTGATATCGCGTCTTAAATCAGGCGTATGCAGTAATTTCTCCAAAACTCTTAAGAAATCTTCTTTTATTGAGGGCAAGAACTTGATTTCTGGATTATACTGAATTCCGGGATTAAAAAATGCTGCTGCTGAATGTAGCGGCGAATGTAGATTGTTCTGCCAGTTGTTATCAACTATATCTAAAAATGTTTTACATCTAATCTCATCCATGATGTAGTATGTCCTAATTGAATCTTTAGCTCGGGTCATTACTTCATATATGAACCCTACACCAGGCTTTGTTCCGGATACATCCCTCATTACTTTCAGAAACGGTTCAGAAATAGCGACACATTCCTCAACCGACCTCCAGAACTCGGTATCATCAACAATGGCGATTACATGATCCGCGTTTGAAGAAAACTCGGGGCTGTTGAACAGGTGTTTCAGCTTTGACTTGTGCTTCAAGAAACATTGCAAAGAAAGGAAGTTAGAAACCGGCTTTGTGACACCGGACTTGAGGATATCCTGACCACCGGTGAACATTTTCATTAGATCAAGAACCGAAGAAGTGTTGTATACTAGCTTCGTAATTGTTTGTGCCTGTAAAATGCATCTGTTGATCCAATCTACCTTAGAAAACTCATCTAGTATTGAATTCAGACAATGGAACGCGCATGGGGATACGAAAATGGTGGGGTAGCTCTGGAGAATGTAGTTAACTATACCGGTGCAATTAAGATTATTGTCAACGATTATCTGGACAACATTTTCAGGTCCGAACTCTTGAATGACAGAGTCGAATAAATCAGAAAGGCATTTCATATTCTGATAATACGATGATGCATCGACTGATTTGTGGAAGAAGGTTCTAGAAGGTGATGAAATTAGAAAGTTAATCACAGCCTTGGATTTGTTATCTGTCCAGGTTTCAGCAATGATAGTACACCCTGTCATCGCCCACTCCTTTTCGATATCTTTTGACTGCATTTTTATATCTGATTTAACCTTCTCTAACCATGTAGTCTTAAGACTCTCTGCAGAGGGCGCGATAAACCCACAACCGCTCTCTCCTATGGCCCGAATCATTTGTTGATAAGAGAACGAACGCGCTACACTGAAATCCAACTTATTTTCAAAAAAGAACAAAGCAATACTTGTGTCTGCGTTTTCTTGAGTGCTCGTGGTCGAGGGAGAGGATATGTTGAGGGGATACGTCGTTTCCGCTAGCTTCGGTTTCTTGACAGTGGGAGTAGGGTCCACTTCCTTGAAAGCAAGCATGGCTCTCACTCTTTCCGCCACGTCATCCCTCACTTTACTACATGGATTTACACCTTTGCTAGGAATCCTTGATAAATGATGCTTTAATCTACTAATGCCACCATTTAGTACTCTAAGGCAGAAGTTACATTTCACTCTGTTTCCTTCTAACTTCTCTGCGTATTCCCAGCAAACGTCTTTTTCTCGAACCACTTCCATGCAAACAAAAAGTAAAACACCAGTTGGTTCTAAGGTGTACACGGCAGAAAGAAATTTTATCGTACAACCATGGTGGATTATTGTACCGAGTGGATGCATTATGTCCATCCATTTCTACTTTCTTTCACTCATACACACTCCTACTAAGTGAAAGAGGGTAGAAATGGACAGACATGATGCATCCACACCTTCTTACAACAGTTGTACAAAAACAAAAAGATGCTTCACACTGCAAATTTGCATGAGGATGGTAAATCCAAATATTCTTATAATTTCAATTCCTTTTCATCATAGTACGTTTTTGCAAACGAAAATGCAGTTCAAGTAAAGACAAGTGTAAAAGTGAATACGCACTAAGAGGAAACGGAAAAAAGATGCTTACTGATAACAAATATGCTTCACAGTCTCGTGCATTAACCGCAGAAAGGAGGAAAACTTTGATCGGAACTTTCGCTAGCAATCCAAATATATTACTTTGAATGTGTTGCAGTATCTTTGTCTCAGACTCCAAGCAAAAGTCATCTCTAATCTCTATCAACAAAAGAGCACCCACATGATTAAGGAGGAAGGGACATGACTGAACAATACTTCAAACAAACCAATACAGAAATGCCAGCATAACAATGCAATCATCCAAGAATATTGGTTTTTATTTTTTATTTTTACGTTAACGATTAATACCCATTTTTTTATGGGCTATATACAACATAATGTAGATTAACGCCGTATATTCACACAAGTATTTTTAATTCGAGCAAGTTGGCGAGCTAATGAGAGTATAGAAATGCTTGAGCACAATTTGACATCAAAAACCTTATTGAAGTGAACTATTGGAATTAAAAGTCAAATCGAACTCAAACTGGCCACGAATCTTGGCTCGTGTACACCCCTACTAGTCCCTGTGGAAGCAGCACGAATGGAATCCACATCAAAATGTCCTTCTTCTTAACAGCTAACTAACTTGTATTGGCAAGAAATATATAGATACATACATATATGCTCAAGTATGAATTACTGCAAAAAAAATTATACAGAATGTATTGTTAAGCAATTAAAGAAAAACTAAATATGCCATTTTATGATTGATACCCATTGTAGTTTTTAGCTTCTGGAAATCTCCATAGCCATTTTTCAAAGGCAGGTTTCTGCACACTCTTTGAACTTAAAGCACTTATTATGATTCAGTTGTAAAATTTGAGCTGGTATGGCACTTGAACATTATTATCAATCAGAAATATTGAACACAAACTCAATTTAAAAAAAAAAAAAAGTAATTGATTTCGAATTTACTAAATTTCTCGCTAGCAGAAGCAAAAGTTCAATTAGGGGGGAAAAAAAATTAGCGGTAAAACGAAAAGAGACAACTTACATGAAGACAGCAGGTTCTGATAAAAACGGATTTTTGCAGAAATTCTCCAGTCTCTCATCATATCGCGAGAATTTGCTTCTGCACTGAAAGTTAGGGCTTTCCTTTTTGGTACTTCCATTTTATCTTTTTTCTTCTCGGGAAATGACTCGTTACCATGTTTAGACGTCTAGTACATAAAGCATTTAGCCGATAAGTCTTTATTTGTATTGTGTACCATACTCTATGTATACTAAATTAGGGGGTAATGTAACGCATTTCCCGGATCTGGTACTTATCCTGGAAGAGAACGTTCGGCGCGTATAACATTAAATAAATCCAAAATTATACGCAGGCCTCACGTCGTCGCATCATAATTAAAGCAACTGGCCCAAAAAAGCGGGTAAACTCATAAGTCTTCTTACTGAATAGAATACAAACCGACTAGGGGTAGAAAGGAAAACCTTACAATAACGAGATAAAGCTTTTACAACGTGCGATCTTTCAAAAGAAAGATACAACACTTGTTTTACAAAAGATTCTTTTATAAGAAGGTCTGAATGGGTTCTTTTTAAAACAAAGTCTGAAAATAGTAAGACAACCTATAATAGAAAGTAAGAATAAAACGTCATCATGGCGTCAATGTCATCAATCGTCATTGAACTCTTCAACGAGCTCAAGGCTAACTCGTTCGTCTTCTCACCCCAAAAGCACACCAAAACAACATATGCAATTGAGGTAAAATACAAAATCTTAGCTTGAAGAGAAAAAGGTTTCAATGTATAATCAAGACTTACAACGAAAGGTTCATTAATTATTATTATGTTATCTTTATGAGACCGACTCGATCTAGGGTTCACTCCATGTCCATCAACATGTCGTGACTAAACGTTTCTAACATAACTTATCTTTGTCACATCGGCACTCGAGCGGCACAACGCACGTGCTACTACCACCACGAGGTATCGTTTGCAACCTATCGATGGATCACACCGATAGCCACGGGGAAGCCCGATGGTGCACACGTTCGCGAAGTCCCCTGCCATTTAGCCGTTTATAGGCGTGAGTTATTCACTTTATCGACCGCCCACACATCGCAATATATAGCTAGGTGCCTTACCAAGAGTGTTACGATGTTTAGTCTTTTTACTACACAAGTATGTTTATTATTAATTGTTAACTAGCCACCTAAATATTTTCAAGTAAGCTCCCTCACAAATACTACTCTCTTACTTAGACCCTAGACAAGGACAATCCCTAGAACATACACAGACATTGAAGAATACTAATTCCGCAAAGCACAAGCCATTCATACCCTTCCGACGGTCCCGAACTTCAACTCCCTTGAAGAGTACATTCGGTGCCGGAACTAAACGCATCAGAAGCTTAATCCAGGCTTGTTCATGTTCATTTATTGTTATTAAATCAAGATATAACATTTAGAACTCATATCATAGCTTAAAACAATCAAAATAACATTTAAACAGTGTTAGAGGGCGCCAACACCTTTGGCGTGCGCAAAAAATGCATCAGAGACTCTTCTAAACTCTCTGTTCAGGTTTGGGGGGCGCCAAAGCCTTTGGGGCGCGCCAAAAATATTCCAAAAAGTCATCGAACTCTCTCGGTTCAGGTTTGGGTGCGCCAAAATCTTTGGTGGGCGCCAAAATCAAGACAAAGCGCATAAAACACGGTTTTACTCTATCGATTTCTACTCAAACCCAACCAAGTTTAAACATCAAATATACATCCAAATAGCATCAAAACATGTCTTAAACATGCTATAACACTTTGTATTACAACAACAACAACTAGCATGATTTCTAAACACAAATCATACCCAAAACACAACCTTAACACCATAAAACTTTAATTAAACATTATGAAGAGCCTCTTACTTGATTGAAGCCACAAACCAAACCAATCTCTGCAGCACTTAAACAGGCCTCAAACAAGATCTAAAAGATCACAATTAACATGAATTAATTGATGATCAAAGCTTCTAAACAAAGAACTACGAAACAAAACCCTAGAACATGAATTAATTCATGATCCTTTTCATGATTTCACAGCAGAAATTCGACTTCAACATACCTGAGAATCAGACCCAAATTCTGGTATCAAAACGATCCTCGTCTTCTCACGATTCCAGCGGTACTTTCGGATTTCAAAACCGATTAACGGTCGCGGAGATATGCCCAAAAGTATCCATTTGTTTGTTTGTTTTTTTTTTTCTTTCTTAATTTGCAGAAAAATGTTTGCACGTTCTTTTCAACAAAACTAATTCTGATAACTCCCTCAATTAAGTGGGAGTTTTAATTGTAGAAAATAACTCCCCAAGGAGTTATTACCATTTAACTCCTCAAAATTCTCCTAATTACCAATTAATCCCAATAAATCCTTTTAAATATATAGATTTCGAATATATATATAAATATACATACTTTAAACCATTTAATTAAATAAAACGAAAAATCTGAATTTTAGTTAAAAGACTCTTTTGCCCTTTTCTAAAAAGTCGGAATGTTACATTCTTCCCCTCTTAAAGAAGTTTCGTCCTCGAAACTTGCCAGAACCAACACCACTCTTACCAGCTTGCCTACCTTCTAGTTCACTTTCAAAAACAAACAAAACGTTATCTCCAACTGATTTGAACCTTAGTAATTTCATCGTCAAGACTTGATCGTCCAACGCAACTAATCTTGTACTTGGACCCAAAGACTACTCTAGCTTATTCACACCTTTCAGCTATTTTATACTCAACTCTACTAACCTAACTCCTTAAACTCCTCCTATAACACTTTGTCCCAAAAGTCATAAGTCAATCCACTAATTAACAAGTAGTATTCTTCTAGGTTTTTCGTCCACTTTGTCACCCTTACAGCTGGTTTCCATACTTATACGAGGTTGCTTTGACCTATACATCCGCCTTACCTTCAAGAAACTAGCTATTAACTTAAGGAACTTCAACTCCGTCTTGTTATCAATTCATCACTAAACCATCTATAGCACACCCAAACCATAGACATACTTCAATCTTTACTAGTCTTCAAAAAGGAAACCATATAAACATCTTCTACCAAACTTATAAGGCTTTCCTATAGACAAGAAAACAACTTTTGACAGTGAGTTTATCAGCAACCATGATTTTATAGTCCAACAGAAGACTGGAGTTGTAAAAGATTTCATTTTTAAGCAAAACATACACAAGAAACAAAGTTTTAAACTTATTCTCACCTTGATTCCAGAAGAAATGTAAGAATGGTTATAAAAGTCTTTTGAAAACTGAAACTACTAAAAGAGATAACAAATGAGAAATTTGAGACACGTAACACAAAATGAAAGATGATTTGAACTTGGTTCAACATTTGTTTGGATAACACAAAATGGATGACATATAAAATTTACCAAGATGAGGCCACTTGTGATAAAATCGATAAAACAAAAGTTCCCTGGCTGGGACATTTGTTGCAACCAAAAGATCGTCCTATATAATCCATAATGAAAACACTTTCCTTTCCTTGAAGTAATTGGTATGATTGAATACAAACGAATAAATTTTCTTACTTATTTATTAAAGAGTTCAACAGAAAAGGTGCTGAAGTAGAAGAAGTTTCAAATCTTATTCAAATATGTACATATATATATATATATATATATATATATATATATATATATATATATATATAAAAAAAAAAATTTGAAGACGAGTAATATTCTCTCGAAAGTTTTCATGATGAAAATCCAAGTAAATTGGAGAAATGTTGCAAAGAGGTCATGAATGATAACGTGGAAAAGAAAGTAAATGAACTCAGAGAATGCATTTTCTATTTCTTTCAACAACCGTTGCAGTTAAATTTTTTTTTTTTTTTTTTTTTTTTTTTTTATAAACCGGGGAACATCTTCTCCAAAGGTTCAATGATAAAGGTAAATCGAAAAAGTGCTTCGTGAAAAAAAAAATCATAAGTGACGACTGTGTAAAGAAGACACAAGAGTTCCAAATGATGCATGTTTTCGTGTCGTTCAAAGACTAACACAAGAAGGGCTATTGTGAAATTGTTAAAAGGTTTGCATCAAGGGTGCAAATGTTCAAAGGAATGAGGATAACCCTTTATTTAAAAAAAAAAACATAAAGCCATTTCTTCAAATTTGAAGGGGGAAGGTTTAAAATAAGACAAAACAACTTAACACATGTAGCAAAATTTTGTCAAGGAATACTCTTAACAAAGTAAGTTGCAGGCTAAAATTCTTTATCAAAACATAACTTTAAAATGCATGCATGAGACGTAAAAGAGGTTCGACTACTCGTTTATTCAAAAATTTCGCAAGGAAGTAAAAAATAAAGCAGTACTTTGAAAGTAATTAATGACAGGACTTTTGAACATATGTATATATATGTATCTTGAAAAAAAAAGGTCTGGACTATTAAATGACACTTTGGCAAGAAATAGTTGTTCACATATTCTTACCGGAAAACAAAATGATATGTAATTAAAATGGGTGTTTTGAGAATGTTTGATCTTTCGACCGGTTATCAAAATGGTATAAAATCCTAACAAAAGAGTTGAGTCTTTCAATAAAAGTTATGTGCACTAAAACACCTTGTAGGGGATGCATTGAAGTAAACGCTAGGATGCAAAAGTGTATTGTCCCGAATTGGCCAAACATGATGCATTGGGAGGGTATGCAGTTGCAAGTTCGAAAGTTCGAAGGATAAGAAACTTGTTTCCTTAAATCAAACATTTGACACGATAAAACGTCTTCATAAAAATAAAAATAAGACACATCAAAGTATGTATACATTTGGAAAGCAAAACATTGCAATGAGAGAACCGTTACCGAGTTTCAAAAAAAAAAACCATTCACATGGATGAATTAGCTAGAACATGGATTGCAAATAGTATAAATGGGAAAACATTTGAAATCGGGGTAACCATGTAGGAAACCAAATAATTATAAAAGAGCACTTCATCAAAGAAAACGTGGGATTGGAAAGTCACCATGTAATTGTTTCTTGTCACACAAGGGTATTAAATCTACAACACTTAATATCTACCTACTAAACTTCTTATTACGGATAACCACTAAGTTAAAAGTCTTATGCTTCAAAGCCTTCCCAACACCTATAACCCCACACCTAAACTTCCAAGGTGAAAGAATGTTGTCTAGCCTTTCATGAACAAGTACTTAAATGGTTTTAAAAGTTTATATGCATAAATCAACCATGTAATGGTTGACTTGCACAGGACAAACCAAACTGATTTTGAACATGATGTAAAAATAAAAGTTGTAGGTATGCAGGTTTTACATATGCTACTCAAAATTCAGAATTCTTGGAAAAGTATAAGTTGGTTAAAATAATTATTTTCATCGATTGCTGCAAGCTGTCAAAAATTTCAGAAATTTATAATCTGCATTGTGTTGCAGATTGTACTCAAACCAGAAAGAATTGGCACTTGACTCCAAAACAAAATTTTCAGGGTAGAGAGTTATCTACAACATATCAAAAATTCAAGTCATTTTAAGGGGTTTAGCTCATTCAAAACATATTCATAAGTAAGAGTACCGCTGCAGAATTTTCTGAACAGAGTACTCCTCCTTGTTAAGCAATTTATGAACAATCCGTCTGAAAACTAAGTTGATGCCAAAGAGAAATTGTAGAAAAGGAAATTTTCTAAGTGACTGAAAATTTACAGAATTTTTTGGAACACCGAAAGGGTATTACAAGACTTATAGAAACATGAATAAAATCGTTTACTCGTTTTGCATAACACCAATTTATAAAAATAGGAGAAATGATTAAATCGTAATGTCGCAATAAGGAAACTTTAAATCCTCAAAGAAAAGAGCAAAGAGAGAAAAGTCCTGAAGGTCGAAAGAAGATAGGGATTCTATTAAGGATCCGAGAAGGAACAAACTTGAGGGCATCACATAAAAGATGTGAGCTTAGAACTCAACCTAACCTTCGCCTAAGAAGACTCTTCACTAGGCTCTAGTGAAAACTAACCACGGTATAAGGGTTATTAGCTTTACGAAAATTACCACCAAGAGCAAGAGAGATCAGAAAGGTTCTAAAAGATCCAAGATACCTTATCTTGAGAACAGAACTTAGGTTAGTGAAGAAACTTCTACGGGTTCCTACCATTCTGAAAGATCAAGGAAGTCAGAATGGTTACTAAGTGGTCTAAAGAAGTCTTGTCTTAAGGAATGGAGAGATGGAAACCTAGAAAAGAAAGGAACACTTCTCTCTGATACCAACTGTAACGCCCCGCTCCCGGATACCGAGCCCTTATCCGGAAGAGAGCGTTAAAGCGCGTATAACATTAAATAAATCCAAAATTATACGCCAGCCTCTACGTCGTCGCATCATAATTAAAGCAACGGAAGCCCAAAAGGCTCGGGTAAACTCATAAGTGCTACTAGAATAGAATACAAACCGACTAGGGGTAGAAAGGAAAACCTTACAATAACGAGATAAAGCTTACAACGTACGATGCTACAAAAGAAAGATACAACACTTGTTTTACAAAGATTCTTTTATAAGAAGGTACAACAGGTTCTTTAAAACAAAAGGTACAAAATCTAGTACAACCTATAATAGAAAGTAAGAATAAAACGTCATCATGGCGTCAATGTCACTGAATCGTCATTGAACTCTTCAACGAGCTCAAGGCTAACCTGTTCGTCTTCTCACCCCAAAAGCACACCAAAACAACATATGCAATTGAGGTAAGTACAAAGTACTTAGCAAGAGGAAGAAGCTAATGTATAATCAAGACTTACAACGAAAGGTTCATTAATTATTATTATGTTATCTTTATGAGACCGACTCGATCTAGGGTTCACTCCATGTCCATCAACATGTCGTGACTAAACGTTTCTAACATAACTTATCTTTGTCACATCGGCACTCAAGGACACAACGCATGGTGCTACCCACCACGAGGTATCGTTTGCAACCTATCGATGGATCACACCGATAGCCACGGGGAAAGCCCGATGGTGCACACGTTCGGCGAAAGTCCCCGCCATTTAGCCGTTTATAGGCCAGCAGAGTTATTCACTTTATCGACCGCCCACACATCGCGATATAGCTAGGTGCCTTACCAAGAGTGTTACGATGTTTAGTCTTTTACTACACAAGTATGTTTATTATTAATTGTTAACTAGCCACCTAAATATTTTCAAGTAAGCTCCTCACAAATACTACTCTCTTACTTAGACCCTAGACAAGGACAATCCTAGAACATACACACGGACATTGAAGAATACTAATTCCATAAAGCACAAGCCATTCATACCCTTCCGACGGTCCCGAACTTCAACTCCTTTGAAGAGTACATTCGGTGCCGGAACTAAACGCATCGAAGCTTAATCCAGGCTTGTTCATGTTCATTTATTGTTATTAAATCAAGATATAACATTTAGAACTCATATCATAGCTTAAAACAATCAAAATAACATTTAAACAGTGTTAGAGGGCGCCAACACCTTTGGCGTGCGCAAAAAATGCATCAGAGACTCTTCTAAACTCTCTGTTCAGGTTTGGGGCGCCAAAGCCTTTGGGCGCGCCAAATATTCCAGAAAGTCATCGAACTCTCTGGTTCAGTTTGGGGCGCGCCAAAATCTTTGGTGGGCGCCAAAAGCTCAGCAAAATCACATAAAACACAGTTTTACAGCACTCTATCGATTTCTACTCAAACCCAACCAAGTTTAAACATCAAATATACATCCAAATAGCATCAAAACATGTCTTAAACATGCTATAACACTTTGTATTACAACAACAACAACTAGCATGATTTCTAAACACAAATCATACCCAAAACACAACCTTAACACCCTAAAACTTTAATTAAACATTATGAAGAGCCTCTTACTTGATTGAAGCCACAAACCAAACCAATCTCTGCAACACTTAAACAGGCCTCAAACAAGATCTAAAAGATCACAATTAACATGAATTAATTGATGATCAAAGCTTCTAAACAAAGAACTACTGAAACAAAACCCTAGAACATGAATTCATGATCCTTTTCATGATTTCACAAAGCGAGAATTCGACTTCAACATACACGAGAATCGGACCCAAATTCGGTATCAAACGATCCTCGTCTTCCGATGAGACTAAACCTAACCTTGGAAACGGCGCGCGAGAAAGTCGACGGACATTACCTAGGCTATCTGAGATCCTAACCGGGCAAAGGTGTGCGGGTCAAATTGTAGCTCTAGTCCGGTGAGTCAGTCGTATTCCTCGGGAAAACATGGTAATTCTTTTAAGTGGGGTTAAACACCAAGAAGCTATTATTAACTCGATCTAAGTCGCAGTTTTTAACTTTTCCTCGGGTTAGATTATGTTAGATCAGTTAGATTAGTTAGTAATGTTAGAGTTAGATGTTAGTAAAACAGAAAATAAAACAAATAAATACTAATATAATATATATTTTTGGATCTAGCCAAGAATACTTTACTGAATCAATATCTTTTAGTAGAAATAAATGAGACAGATCTTCCTTTATTCAAGGTGTAAATTATATATGAATCGGTGTACTCCTAAGCTAGACAACTCCTCCTCACACGAGCGTATGAAATTGTCATATGTCTCATTAACTGTCCAATGTCATCCAAAGCATAGGTCACTCCCGTTTTGTCATACGAGCAATGTTTCGGATCTTGATTAAAACAGATAAATTAACGTAATACGATCTTGAGCACAATTTTAATAAGATTTGTTTTTCTAGGACAAATCTGCCCCCGGGTAGGAAATAGGATTCCGTTGTCACGTTTTTACTCGGCCAATTTTACCCTCCGGTCTTTCTATTACGATCTCGTATTCTAATCGTGAGTTGTCAATTCATTAGATTACGTTAAAATAGAAAGAGATTCATTATAATTGGTTTTAATCATTATTACCAGAGTCGATCATTCATTTTATCAAAAGATTAACTAATTCAGATTCATATCTTGGCTAGATATATTTTTAGTTATACATAGATATATATATCAGATTCTGTCAAAATGTCATGGATTAAACGGCTGGAAGTTTTCCATAATAGCCTTCTGTCAAGATAACAAAATTCTATTACAACCAAATTTAGCCTTTTGATCCAAACACTTATCAAATTCTCACATATATATATATATATATAGATAGATATAATTATATAGAACAACAAAAAGTAAAACTCAATAAAATTACCCGTTTACTTCAGATCTAAGTTGTATTCTTGAAAATAGCAACTTTTCCTAAAGCATTTTCTTCGATAATTTTCTCAAGCATTACAACATTACTACTTTATTTATAAAAAAAACATATATATACATACATAGACATATGTATATATACGGGCCCGAAAATAAAATAAAACGAGAAAAGAGATGAAGAACGAAGATGAAGAAGAGGGGAATGGAAGAAATGGGAGGAGGTGGAGAAGAGAGATCTTGGCCAAGAGTGGCCAAGATGGGGCAAGAAAGATCAATGGATATGGGGAGGTATTTATAGGGGGAGTTGAGGGAGGTTGTAATGAGGGAGGTGATATTTGAGGGAGATATTTTTGGAGAATATGCTAAGTATATGCCAAGGAATATGCTAAGCATATGCCAAGTTTGTTACAAGCATGTGGGAGGTATTGATGAGTTTGTTATGACTCATCATCATCATCATTAGTTAGCACATGGAGTAACATGCAACAAGTTGAGCCAAAAATATCCGGTTCGACCCGAGATATCAACTGTTCGGTAAAAAATCATAACTTGAGTTGTAGACCTCCGATTGACGTGATTCAAAATGAGTTGGAAAGATCATTTTAGTATCTACAACTTTCATCAAGAACTCTTCCCCAGAAAACGCCTCTAAGTTGGGTCAAATTTCCATCGAGAACTGGTTACGGTAGAAGCATGTAAAACAATTTGATCCGTTTTGAACTTGTAAGCTTGTGGCATCTTCTTCTATCCCTCAAAATACCTCTTTTAGACTCAAAACATGTCATTACGTGGAATCTTGGTCAATGAATAATCCTGCAATGAACCACCAAAATACCAAACGTAAATCCGACCACACACACGGTTACTAAACCGGTACAAAACTTATAAAAACTTATAAAAATACGATAATTTATATAATAACTACTACTTATACATTTGAATAAAACTTAGTAATTTTGACTTGATTTGATACAATAATGCTCAAAATGGTATCAATATTGGGGTAAAATGTCGTAATAATGATCATTTATCTTATCTCTACTTAGCTTTTGGTCACCTCACCACAACCCCTACTTAGCTTTTTGGTCGCCTCGATCACAACCCCTACTTAGCTTTTGGTCGTCCTCGATCAAAACAAGCGATAAAACAAAATGAATGAGAGATAAATTCATGAAGATAGAAGATATAAGGGACAATTAGATAATACAACCATTAGAATTACAACCAGGCTTTAACCTCAATATAAGTGTATAACAGAGTGTGTGTGTGACAAGCCTTTTCAATTTCCACTATCCTCTCTTGAATAAATCAAGCAAAACACACAAATATCCATTCAGACAAATTTCTAATGACTTTCCTAGGTATAAGCGATATGATTTCACACAAAGTCCCGTGTACTTATTAGGATAATCCCTAAAGCATATCATTCGGTTTATCTTGGGGATAGTCGAAGATAGCTAAGTTTTCAACCACGCTTAATTTTTTTTTTTTTGATGAACTTAATTTCACATGTGTAGCATATGCCTTCATTCCCAAAGCAATATGACGTTTAAGTGATAACACCCTAGTTGGACTACTATCATCGAGCGATCGGGAGTCAGAACCTCATAGTGATATAGGACGTTTCGTGATAACGCCCTACTGCACTCAAATCATTGGTAGCTACAACCGACATATATATAGTTCATCTCTTTCTCTTATTTATTTTTTTTCTTTTCATAAACTTAACTTATATCCTTTCTATCACATTCAAACCTTCAGATATTCACAGTACATGTTCAAAAGTTAGGTACTAAGTTACTGTTATTATCTAGAATAACCACTAGGATACTGAATGGATACAGTTTAAAATTTTCGTTTCAATATCAAAGGCTTACGTGAAGGAATTCATGTTACACAAATATATTTGGAATTACAATGCACTTACGGTTCACGTTGGTTATACACATCCAAATTGATCATTATATCTTCAAATCCATGAAATATATACCTTATACAATTTATTTTAATCAACTAAATAATGCTCAAAAAATCAAAAACTAAGGGATTTATTGATACAAAATAAACATTAATTCCATTGCTAGACCAACGACTCCACTCCCCACTTACGAACTTACATTGTCCTCAATGTAAAGTGAGTGTAAATAAGTTGTTGGGAAAGCAATGGTGCACTAAAAACAAGTCAAAACAAATCTTTGGGATGATAAAAGCGGGGTGGGTGGGTGGGTCAAAGTTATGACCGTTGTGTGTGCAAATAAAATAAAAGTATGTGGAGTGTGACAGTGTAATACAAAAGGGTAGATAAACACACCACATAAACTTTTATTGATTTAAAACACACAATATTCCACAGTAGTTGAACTAATACATGTCACACATTATTTGAAATTTAAAACAGACTAGATCATGATATGAAATGTATGGCAAAGTATTAACTCTGAGTCTTTTATACCCAGATCCTCAAGGGTTATTTCAAATCGTTATAACAACCTAAGTCCAAGAAATGATGCATTTGAATTTTCTCTTTTTTTTCCATCAGGATTTTCGGATAACCACCTAATCATTCCCGTTATAATGACATTCAAACATTCATCCTAAGACTTGGTGAAACAAAATGAAAATCAATCCGAAGTATTCGCAAAGTATCATCCAAAGTATGAGTAATTATTATATTTAACATTTTTACGGGCTGCCTCCCGGTAGCGCTTTTGGTTAACGTCGTTTGCTCGACAAACTTGATAATGATTAACTAATATAATATACTAAACAAAACGGGATACTTCTAACAATTACTCACAAAAGCACGTAACAATTAAGCACATAATCCACTAAAAATAAATGCTTAAGGAGTAAAAAGGAAAGATAGTACCCGTCATTGACTACATTTATAGTCTATAGCGGACTTCACCGTGCTTGATTTTTAAGGCACTGGTGGGGGTCATCCTCACGCACCGCATCCTTCTTCAATACCGGTTTCCAACAGAGGTTAGACAATTCCCACCAATCCAAACGATTCTTGACCTTTTCCTTTGATTTTCGAGCTTTAGGTTTGCGAGCTTTCACATTATTCTTTGAGTCATCTTCTTCAATTACTGCGTGTTAGTACAATCCACAAAAAAAAAAAAAAAAAAAAAACACAAAGTGTACACACAAGAACAAGATTCTAGTGTAATGCATGGATATTTCAATGAATTGTAAGTGTTGAAGACAACGCTCTCATGATTAACTCCCAAACTTCTCCCTTACTAAAATCGTCAAGAAAACATACATACTTTTTATCCAACTTCATCTTTGTAATAGGGATAGAATGTATACCTCCACTTACCTTTGTCATTAGATGAATATGGTAAAGCTTCCTCGAATGACTGTGTTTCATCATTACATACCTTTTTTCTTCAAAATATGCATTGGATATGGTGTTGCCTTATCTGGTTGAACCGAGATGAATTTGGGTTGAGCTGGATAAGGTTCGGTTTGAATTGGCCCTTTCAAACTTAGTTCCTTCCAACCTAGTTCCAATTCTTATTATTTCAATTCTGATTATTATTTTGATTATTATTATTATTATTATTATTCCCTTGGGTATGATCAAGCCCTCGTTCAGGTGTTTCATCACTAGTTTCAGTCATTCTCGTATTTCGATTTGAAAATGATACTTGGTCAGGATTTCCCTGACTGATATGACCGCGTTTACTCTCTACTCTTAACTGCCTTTCGTAAGTGTTTAAATCAGGCCTATAAGGAGTGAGTGGGGCCTTACCACTTCTGGTCATCAACTATCGAAAAATAGAAAAATAACTTGAAATAGATAAAACCTGAATCAGATGGTGTTTCATTACTGATTTCGGCCGTTTTCAAAACTCGATTTGATGATTTTTGTGAAAAATATCGAATAGAAAAGATCACGAAATCGATAAAAAAAAACACATTGATTATTATTATTATTATTTTTTTCTCTCTCCCGGTAATTACCGACTCCACTCGGTATTTACCGAAATTTTTGTTTTTTTTTTTTTTTCTCTCTCTCTCTCTCTCTCTCTCTCTCTCTCTCTCTCTCTCTCTCTCTCTCTCTCTCTCTCGGTAATTACCGAAGCCACTCGGTATTTACCGAGTATTTTTATAAAAAAAATTGGTATCTTACCAATAGGTAGGTACCAATGAAAATAAAAATAGAAATGAGATTGAGAAAAGTGTTGATTTATCCTCATTTTTATGACCAATGCGTTTACTTTCTACTATCGAAAATAGAAATAACTCGAATTTGGTAGAAGAAAAAATTGGTAACTAAAAGAAGGTAGATACCAACGGAAAATAAAAAAGAAATGTGATAAGAAGAGTGTTGACTTATCCTCTAAATTTTGAGCTAATACAAGTAGTAACCCTGACACACAAAAAAGAAATTAGCGACGTTTTCCCGGCAACGGCGCCAAAATCTTGACACCGCCTAAACCTAGGGGAAAACATGGTAACTCTTTTAAGTGGGGTTAAACACCAAGAAGCTATTATTAACTCGATCTAAGTCGCAGCTTTTAACTTTTCCTCGGGTTAGATTATGTTAGATCGATTAGATTAGTTAGTAATGTTAGAGTTAGATGTTAGTAAAAGCAGAAAATAAAACAAATAAATACTAATATAATATATATTTTTGGATCTAGCCAAGAATACTTTCTTGAATCAATATCTTTTAGTAGAAATAAATGAGATGAGATCTTCCTTTATTCAAGGTGTAAATTATATATGAATCGGTGTACTCTAAGCTAGACAACTCCTCCTCACACGAGCGTATGAAATTGTCATATGTCTCATTAATCGTCCAATGTCATCCAAAGCATAGGACACTCCCGTTTGTCATCTGAGCAATGTTTCGATCTTGATTAAAACAGATAAATTAACGTAATACGATCTTGAGCACAATTTTAATAAGATTTGTTTTCTAGGACAAATCGCCCCGGTAGGAAATAGGATTCCGTTGTCACGCTTTTACTCGGCCAATTTTACCTCCGGTCTTTCTATTACGATCTCATATTCTAATCGTGAGTTGTCAATTCATTAGATTACGTTAAAATAGAAAGAGATTCATTATAATTGGTTTTAATCATTATTACCGAGTCGATCATCATTCATTTTATCAAAAGATTAACTAATTGATTCATATCTTGGCTAGATATATTTTTAGTTATACATAGATATATATATCGATTCATCAAAATGTCATGGATTAAACAATTTGAAGTTTTCCATAATAGCCTTCTCAAAGATAACAAAATTCTATTACAACCAAATTTAGCCTTTTGATCCAAACACTTATCAAATTCTCACATATATATATATATATAGATAGATATAATTATATAGAACAACAAAAAGTAAAACTCAATAAAATTACCCGTTTACTTCAGATCTAAGTTGTATTCTTGAAAATAGCAACTTTTCCTAAAGCATTTTCTTCGATAATTTTCTCAAGCATTACAACATTACTACTTTATTTATAAAAAAATATATATATACATACATAGACATATGTATATATACGGTAAAAATAAAATAAAACGAGAAAGAGATGAAGAACGAAGATGAAGAAGAGGGAATGGAAGAAATGGGAGGAGGTGGAGAAGAGAGATCTTGGCCAAGAGTGGCCAAGATGGGGCAAGAAGAAAGATCAATGGATATGGGAGGTATTTATAGGAGGAGTTGAGGAGGTTGTAATGAGGAGGTGATATTTGAGGAGATATTTTTGGAGAATATGCTAAGTATATGCCAAGGAATATGCTAAGCATATCGCCAAGTTTATTAAAGCGTGTGGGAGGTATTGATGAGTTTGTTATGACTCATCATCATCATCATTAGTTAGCACATGGAGTAACATGCAACAAGTTGAGCCAAAATATCCGGTTCGACCAGAGATATCAACTGCTCGGTAAAAATCATAACTTGAGTTGTAGACCTCCGATTGACGTGATTCAAAATGAGTTGGAAAGATCATTTTAGTATCTACAACTTTCATCAAGAACTCTTCCCCAGAAACGCCTCTAAGTTGGGTCAAATTTCCATCGAGAATCGGTTACGGTAGAAGCACGTAAAACAATTTGATCCGTTTTGAACTTGTGAGCATGTGCGTCTTCTTCTATCCTCAAAATACCTCTTTTTTAGACTCAAAACATGTCATTACGTGGAATCTTGGTCAATGAATAATCCTGCAATGAACCACCAAAATACCAAACGTAAATCCGACATCCACACACAAGGATACTAAACCGTACAAAACTTATAAAAACTTATAAAAATACGATAATTTATATAATAACTACTACTTATACATTTGAATAAAACTTAGTAATTTTGACTTGATTTGATACAATAATGCTCAAAATGGTATCAATATTGGGGTAAAATGTCGTAATAATGATCATAAATTTATCTCTCATCATCTTCTCACGATTCCAGCGGTACTTTCGGATTTCAAAACCGATTAACGGTCGCGGAGATATGCCCAAAAGTATCCATTTGTTTGTTTGGTTTTTTTTTTTTTTTTCTTAATTTGCAGAAAAATGTTTGCACGTTCTTTTCAACAAAACTAATTCTGATAACTCCCTCAATTAAGTGGGAGTTTTAATTGTAGAAAATAACTCCCCAAGGAGTTATTACCATTTAACTCCTCAAAATTCTCCTAATTACCAATTAATCCCAATAAATCCTTTTAAATATATAGATTTCGAATATATATATAAATATACATACTTTAAACCATTTAATTAAATAAAACGAAAAATCTGAATTTTAGTTAAAAGACTCTTTTGCCCTTTTCTAAAAAGTCGGAATGTTACAGGTAATTATTCCCTAATCATTTCATTTGCAATGTGGATACACGTGGATGATTCTGGACCACACAATTTGAATTGAGTTATAATTGTGTGGTCCAGAATCATCCACGTGTATTACTTCTTAAATATTCTCACCGTAAAAGAACTTTCCCTAAATTAGAATCGATTATGTCAAATGTACGAGGTAATATGTGAGACTCTGTAAAAGTCGAATCATGATCGACAATACGAGAAAGTCAAATGTTGCTCTATATATTCAACTATCACACGATCAATTCTGTGAAAAAGATTTGATGTGTCGAGAGAGATGTGAGACAACAAATAAATCATGTGATGACAATAATTGTTATATGTTAATATGTGCTTTATAATTTTGGTTTATATGCTTTATATATGGTTCAAGATATACTCTATACTTGTGGTTTAACATATGCTACATATCATCGTCACTAGTAACGTTTTTATAAAATACGTGACATTAGTGACTCATCATCATTAAAAACCGTTGTATGTAACGGTCATCATCAATGACTTTAGTATTGCGAAAAAATAAACCTAAAACTATGAAATGTATGAAGTAATTTTTTTGAAGCTTAGATCATCAACTTTAAAGTAAATTCGTGATGAGAATATAAACACTATTTGTAAATTTATTTTGCAAAATAATCTCATATTGTAATCCGATTGATTATTATTATAGATATATAAATCGGTTTAGTATGACTTGTTATAAATTTTCTTTTCAGGGAAGGTAGTTACTACTAGTACTAGTCTACCCACCCATGTCATAGGAGCATTTTCCCACGGAGCCCCTATTAGCTTAATAGTTAGTTAATTTTTTTTTTTTTTTTTTTTTTTTTTTTTTTTTTTGTCAACGCATCATGTGCCTGCTCCCTCCTAATCTAGTGTTTCAAAAAGAAAAAATTGCCCCTCTCAAAAAGTAAAAAAAATTTGCACACCTTTCAATTATTCTCTTCTTTCAAATCAAAGCAAACATTATAGAAAGGGAAACTTAAAGAAATATGTCCGAAAAGAAAATGTTTGAAAAAATATATCTGAAATGGACGGGAAGTTTTTGTGTGGTATGTCAACATGTATCGAAGTGATGTGTGGGTGAATCAAAACCACACAGTTTATATATATGCTGACATAAACTGAGTGGTTCTGATCTACCCACACATCACTTCGATGCATGTGAAGATACACGCAAAAATTTCTCAAATGAACGACACAATTTAATTTTAATTATTGTCATATAGACATTTTAATCACGGTAGGTGACACGATTTGATTTAAACAATTAATCATCATTAATATATATCATGATTAATAAATACTACATAATACTCAATGATATAAAATCAAATCGTTGTATAATTTATTGTGACCGAGTGATTATATCGGTAGTATTACTCTAACTCATCGAAACATTAAATTCTAAAACAATGCTAAGAGCATACACATAGTGATGTTGATTAATATATAAAAATTGCAAAATGTTCATTATTATGAATTGGTTGATAGGTAAAACGTGTATTGTTGTGGGCAAATGATACAAAATTACTAGATGATCGTCTAAAGTGAATAAAAAGCTTCAGGAGGTGTTCGTGGGCCTGGGTATGCACATGGAAATCTTGAACCCTAAAACCGTCTTGTTATTGACAGATATTTTCATTTAAGGTATTTTCCTTATTTATTTTTATTATTTCGGTTGTTTCTCCCGATTAGTTTTACGGTGAATAATAGACGTATAAATAAAATGTTTATAAAACGATGTTCTAATACACATCATGTGCCTCTCCCATTTCTATTGTCTCCGGTAGATTTATGCCCTTGTGTTAACATGTACCTTAACGTATAACTATACTTCGTTTGAAACATATTAAAACCTGCAAAACGTTTTAAAAGTAGAATAATAATGATGGACATCGATCCGGTCTTCCGGAAAAAGAATCGAAAAATGATTTAAGAGAGAGTTGAGAACTATAAGAAAAAAAAAGATTAACATACACAATAGATAAGACAAAAGTTCAAGACACCAATTCGATGCCTAAAGCTATATGAATGTCTTTAGGGACATAACTTAGCATAAAAGAGCAAGAGTTTTTAGATGCAACACTACTTTTAAACCGGAGTATAGAGTTCGATACACTGTATCGACTTTTCTCAACAAATAATTTTATAAACTGGATTATTAAAATTTTAACCCTCGATTTATATCGTTCATAAATCTTTAGACCGAGATGGTGACTCATAGGGTTGGAGTTTGAAATATTTTCAAAGGTAAAATAAGTTTTAAATGAAAATAAAACTTAAATGAAAATAAGTATTCCTTCAATATGCAGCATGGTACACCTCACTAAGGGTTTAATTGATTAGTAGTACAATTTGTCGCTCAACCGCTGCCCCTCTCTTTCCTCAATTCAACTATGTCTGCTCATTGCTTCTTGAGATCTGAAGATTGAGGTAACTGCATTTTTATCTTCCCTCTTTTCTCACATTTCAGGTTTTATACTAGCAAACCACATTATCATATTAGCACCTAGAAGGAAATATCTCGTCCTTTTTTACCCCAAAACAATTGATATAGTTCTGCATTTTGTTCTTGCTGCATCTGTGTTGTTAGTGTACTAGATAAAACATCTGTTGTGTTACTGCTTAAATCAATAAAGTTACTATCTTTACTTACTTTTAGCTAGTGAAATACATGGATTTGAGCTATTATAAGCGTAAATTTTAGTGGGTACTGTTTATTTTGTTCTTTGTTTAACTTTTGGAGTTATGTGTTTGTAGATATATAAGATTGCAAGATTGTTGCTTGAAGAAGTGCTTCTGTGATTAGAAGAGCAAATGGGCTTTATGAACTCTACTTTTTGTATAGTTTTGTTTTGTGGGATTCTCTTTTGGGTGGCCCGAACAGAGCCTACTCAAGATAAGCTAGCCTTAAAAGATTTTGCCAGCAATGTGAACCATTCAAAGCCATTAAATTGGGATTTAAGAGATTCTGCTTGCATTTATTGGATTGGAATTACTTGTAGTCTTGATAAATCTAGTATTGTTGCTATTCAATTACCTGGGTATGGTTTTGAAGGCCCAGTTCCTTTAAACACGCTTAGCCGTTTGTCGAATTTGCAGATCTTGAGTCTAAGATCAAATAATTTCACTGGCCCTTTTCCTGCTGATTTTTCGAAACTCAAGAATTTAGCTTACATTGATCTCCAGTTTAATAACTTTGAAGGTCCATTGCCTTTGGATTTCTCTGTTTGGAGAAATCTTTCGGTTATTAATCTATCCCATAATTTTTTCAACGGGAGTATACCGTCGTCTCTTTCGAATCTAAGTAATTTGAATGCCTTGAATCTAGAAAATAATTTGCTTTCTGGTGAAATCCCTGATCTAAATTTGGTTAGCCTTCAGGTGTTAGATCTTTCTTACAATAATCTTACCGGAAATGTTCCCGAATCGCTTATTAGATTTCCTTTATCTGCTTTCACTGGAACCCAACTTTCTTTCCAAGTTCCTCCTCTCATTCCCATTAAGAAACCACACAGCAGATCATCAAAAAAACTTGATCATCATGCTATACTAGCCATCATAATCGGTTGTTCCATCACGGGGTTCGTAATAATTGCCCTGCTAATGTATCTTTGCTTCTCTGAAAATCGAGTATTTAGTAAGAAATCGAAGCGAAAACCACAGAAAAAAGAAGGGTTTATTAAGAAAGAAAAGAAAGACATTTCAAATAGCAGTAATGGAGGTGGTAAGCTAGTATTCTTTGATGATTGTAATCTTGCATTCGACTTAGAAGATCTTTTAAGAGCTTCAGCTGAAGTTCTTGGGAAGGGTAGTTTTGGTACTACATATAAGGCTGCATTGGAGGATGGAGTAACTGTAGCAGTAAAGAGGTTGAAGGAAGCTACAGTTGCGAAACGAGAATTCGAGCTCCAAATGGAAGCTGTTGGAAAGATGAAACATGAAAATGTGGCTCCAATAAGGGCATATTATTATTCCAAAGATGAAAAGCTTATGGTATATGATTATTATGGAAATGGGAGCCTGTTCACAATGCTACATGGTATGTCAAACACTGAATCTCTCCTCTCTTTTTTTGTTGATTCTCTTAGCTTAATTCTCATGTGCTTGTTCACAGTTGTTTTCGTTAAATAGATTAGCTAACTTCTAAGATATACTTTAAATGCTCAAACTTTAACAATTTTTACTTGTGTTATTCAAGCCCATGATATGCTTTTGTTGTGACTGAGGTTGATGTTGGTACAAGAACACTTGCATTACTGTCTATAAAACAAGAACATTGTGTAAAATCTGAGCTTAAACTTCAAATCCTTCCCATGCATCAAACACCACATGCTGTAGAATCTTTACTTAGATTTGTAATATACAGAATCTCCAAATTTTGTTACTGTAAGAGCACTCGCGGTAGAATCTGTAAATGATGTTAAACCTGTATTTTACTGATTTAATTCTTAAGATTTGTCAAAAAATGAAGGTGCATTAGAATCTGTACACTAATCTGTACAATTCAGATTCAATCCGCACTATATAGGATCTGGACGCATGCTTTTTCTTTCTTTTCTTTTTTTTACTTTTTTTATTTGTCTTTTTCCACTATATTATCTTACATCTATATTTGTTGTGCCGTAATGCTTTACTAATATGATCATTTAATTACTTCATTTTTTATACCTTTCTTTTCTGTAATTTTGTTGCAAATATTAAAGGTAAATTTTATTATTTTTTTGAAAATTCAGGAAAATGTCTCACGTTTATTGAAGTGACAATGACTAATAAAACAAAATTATATATTTTTATTAATATTGTATATATTGTTAATATTTTAACATATTTTAGATTGTGTGTCGATATGTGTTTTTTTATTATAGTTTAGAGTTATTTGATAGTTCTACATATTACGGTAGAGATTCTGATGCAGTTGACTCTTGGTAGAGATTCTGTAAAAAAGAAAAAATAGTGTTTGAATCTGTAAAATAGAGAATCTGTTAGGGAGACACTGATGCAAGTGCTCTAATAAGGTAAATCCGTTAAATAGTGATATAAATCATTTACTTCCATCCTATTTATATTTTTCGGTGTTAGGCCTCTTTATTTGTTGTATTATGTCCTTTATATGCTTTTCCTATGCCATGTTGGTTCAAACTCTTCGTTATTGGTCCACACTCGAGAGGGCGTATAAAAGTGTTTGGTGTTTCTTGCAGGAAAAAAGGATGAGAAACATGTTCCTTTAGACTGGGAAACACGCCTTAGATTCGCAATTGGTACTGCAAGAGGACTAACTCATATTCATTCTGAATCAAGTGGAGGAAAGCTTGTTCATGGAAACATAAAAGCATCAAACATATTCCTCAATTCCCAACATTATGGCTGCGTTTCTGATCTTGGTTTAGCAACACTAATAACTCCAGCCTCCGCCTCACTCGTACGCACTCCGGGATACCGTGCCCCAGAACTTACAAACACTCGAAAAGTCTCTCAGGCGTCGGACGTCTACAGTTACGGTGTCTTGTTGCTCGAGCTTCTCACCGGAAAATCCCCGATCCATGGTGGTGGTGATGAGGTGGTGCATTTGGTTAGGTGGGTCCACTCCGTGGTGCACGAGGAGTGGACGGCAGAGGTGTTTGACGTCGAGCTCTTGAGGCAGGCGAATATCGAGGAACAAATGGTGGAGATGTTGCAGATAGGAATGAGTTGTGTCACGAGAATGCCGGAGCAGAGACCGAAGATGGTCGATGTGTTGAAAATGGTAGAAGATATCGGACGAGGAAACGGTGGGAATTTACCGTCGACTAACGAATCGACACCGACTTTTACGCCGATGGCGATTGATGACATAGCTTCTTCTTCAAATGAAGGATATAAGTGATTTCTTATTGCATTTGATTTGATTTTTGTTCATATAGTTTTTGTATGTTTTTTGTTTAAGTGGTTAAGAAAGGTTAGCCCCATTGTTTTGGTTCAGGAGGGCTCATAAAATTTGTTGTATGTATCCTTATCATTTTGTGTATCTTCTATATGTAATATGTGTATCCATGTCTATGTTTATAATGCCCTTTACATTTGGATCAAACAGTGATTTTATATTAGTCAATGGTCAATGGCTTTAAAATCGTTTACAGCAAATTTTTGAATTTACTACAGTGTACAGCATGCAAAGGGGAAAAGACACAAATGAAAAAAATATACTACCTCCCTCCACTACCTAAAAGAATAATTGTAAGTTTTCACAAAAATTATAAAGGTTTGTTAAATCGATGTTGTGTCATTAATATTGATGAAAAAAAAAGTCTAAAATTGATATCGACTGTTATTAATACAAAGTTGTGAAAAGTGGATTTGTATATAATAAATAAGAGGTAAAAAGAGCAAAATGTATTTTTAAATGGATTTACATTATCGAGACAATTAAAAAAATTAAATTGACTTACGTTTTGGGACAGAGGTACTAGCATTTTAATTCAAGGATGTAAGTACATGGATCAGCATTAAAGCAACATCCATAATGCTATAAGCAAGTGACAATGGAGTACTATTATCTTTGGACATGGGCTGAAAGTAAAAGGCCTTATCCATCCCTACTCGAGCCCATGCACAAAAAACTGGCCCAATTCTTTTTACAAGAAGGGTAGTGAGCGCATTCTGTCTTGTCTGTAGAATGATACGATGAATGTCAACTGATAACGTATTTCTACATTTCTTATAGATTTTTTTCCATAAACTTCACAGTTAACCGAACTCATGGATAATAGCATATGCATGTTCTTGTCTTTCGATATATCGGCTTCAATGCGGTTATTAAGTTATTCCTCGACGCTGTAGATCGTGGGTTCGAAATCTCACTAGGGACGTAATTAGTGTGCGTGTGTAATCTTTCGTATCGGAAAAAAAAGAAGAACCATATGCATGTCCCATGTCAATATTTTAATTTAAGGTAATCTAATTCTGAAATAAGATGATTTGATGAATTCAAATAAACTTCATCAACGTTTTAAGACAATTTTTATTTTATTTTATTTTCTCCGGGTAAGCTTAGTCCCGTGGCTTTCTATACTCAATCCATCCTCGCCACTACTTGTCAATTATGTTCAACAATGATTGCTTCTTCTTTTTTCAATACTAAATACTACCTCCGTCACACAAAAAATATCCATTTTTTTTGAAATGAACCGTCCCATAAAAAGTATTCATTTAGAAAACAAATACGTCATTTAATTTATTTTTTCCAACATATCACTATCTTAACATTTAATGGTATATATTCATTTCATATTCCAAGAGAGAATTTTATCTGATGGGGTATATAGGTCAATTAGTACTTAAAATACAACACATTAATTGTTTTTTAATCTGTGTGAACAATAAAAAAATGACACTTTTTATGGGACGAGGAGAGTATACAATAAACTCATTGTATCAACTAATTAATGGCATATAACATGTGAAACGAAATGTTTTAAAATACGGAAATTTTATTATGGTTTCGGATCAAGTATGACTTGGTGATCCCGGACCAATAGTAAAGCAACAAAACACACAAGGGCCACCGTGTAAAATATAAATGTCATGTTTTTACATTTTTACCCTTCTTATAAGAATTTTTATTGATGGACCAAGCATGACATGATGATCTTGGACCACCATAAAACCACCGTTTGAAATACAAAATTAAACTTGAAAATATTTTAAGAAGGAATTAAACCTGAAAGCTCACGAGGGTATCAACTTTAAACGGTTGAGTTAGTAGGTCAACTTCAACAAAGATGGTTGAGTATCATGTTTTTTCCGTGTCTAATGATATAGACACAACCATTATGTCACAATATATGACACAATCAAAGATTTAATCATTGATTATGATGTAGAAACTATTGTTTATGATGTACTTTCTTAAGGATTGAAGGTAGGAACTTCTTTGCGTCATCCGTGGCATAACGGTGGTGTCTATATCATTACTCATTCTCTTGACGCGAAAAAAAAAAAAAAAAATCAATTTTGGATCAATTTTTGATGAGTTTTCTCGAATCTAAAAATGTGACAACATGCAAGAAATTGTATAGTAGTACTACTAACACATGATACAATATACTTCATCTGTTTTTTTTAATTGTCACTTTTTAAACTTTATTTATTTATCTTTCATTTCACATTTCCAATGCAGTATTTATTATTATTTTTCCACCGTTACCCTTTAATTATTTCAATAACCCAAATTTTGGTACATTTTTCATACACACGGAATGAAGTGTAATTGTATTATTTTACACTTTTTTCGATATAAAATCAATCACTTTTTAAACGGAGGAGTATATTAGTAGATGTTTGACATCAAGTTATTATTTTTAATTTTACCGGGCTTCGATCGAAAAATCCCTCTAGTGTTTACTATGTCGTGGGATCAATAAATGTGAGAAAAATTAATTAAAGAAAAAGAAAATGGCATTAGGAGGAGTAATCTTTTTTCAAAGAAAGAAGCTCGGAAAGTAAGGCATATGAATATGATGCATCAAAATCAACTCCTAGAATTTATCAAATTATCAGATTAACTAATTATTAATGCTTCAAAGTCTCTGTTTAGAACGATAGACTTTGTTCCACTTTGTAAATTGCATAACGAGACACATACAGCGATTATCATGGACAATATATATATATATATATATATATATATATATATATCCATGCCCAGGTCGTGAATGCCCATGCATGCTTCCCATTTCTTACTTACTCCTATAACTCTAATTAACACACACTACTCTGGGCAATAGTTCAATGGTAAAATAACAAGAGTATAGTAGTGATAAAATTGTTTTTGAGCTATATATGGTGTGGGAGTACTACGGCTTCTCTTAGCTACAGACAACATTTGCAAGCTTTATAAATTGGACCACTTTTTGCATAAGTCTCGATTTACATCGATAATCTACGAAACTCTAAAGGCAGGGCAGGGCAGGCCAGTGAGGCCCCTTGGGTTGAGCCTCAATTTTTTTTATACGGTACAATAATTTGGTTTAGAATATAACAATTTTAACAATCGTATCAAATAACAATAATCATACCATTTTATTTTCACTTTTTTCCACATAATAAAATTGTAATACATGAAATTAAGAGAGTAAATATAAATAAAACGAAAAAGTGCAAGTGAGTGGGAGCCTGGGAGGTTGGAGAGTTATCTTTGCTCAATGTGAAAAGGCAAACACCATATCCTCAGCTAAAAAAGAAAAGAAAAGAAAAGAAAAGAAAAGAAGAGCAAACATTGTAACCCCATATATTGAGAAGATAGACTAGAAAAATAAGGGCAAAAGATCGTGCCCATCGGTGGGGATTGCAACCCTTTCTTTTTATGGACATGATGGTAGTTTAACGATAACATGCCGGACAACACAAATTGACCGGATAATTTCTCAATCATACACGTGTTATATATCAAAACAAGCCCTAAGAAAGCATTCCACTACAAGTCGACATCGATACGAGAAGAGTTATACTTCAACATCTATTTGTAAGTTATATCGAGAGGTAACATGTGATGATGCATCCAGCTCAGACATACACACTAATACAATGTGTGAAGGTGAACATGCATTAATGGCATTCATACATTTAGATAATCCATAAATACTCGTTTCGTCGTGTTTATTCTTCCTCGGTATGGTCTAATTTCCATCTCTATTGATCCCACTTGTGCTCCAAGAAGGGTTTGACTCCGGTCAAGACGGTCAAAATAATAAGTGTAGGATCCTTAGGATCTCCGTCACACCATATATAAACATGTCTCACGAGACATAGGTTACGGGACATTACCTTACGATATGTGTCGAAATTCATCGATAACAGACATGGTGAACATGAACATGTAACTAATGTTACCTTAATGAAACTCCATTGCACTTGAAATGTCTTCAATGAGAAAAAACACTTGTATCAAATCAATACACAAGATTATGATTGATTTTTTTATATGTTTAGATAACCCAACTTATTTATAAGTTTGCTTCTAACGTACTACCTCCGTCCCAAAATGTAAATTCATTTGCGGTTTTTCACATTTATTAATAAAGTTGGTTAAATTGGTTATATGTCAATAATTTTGATGAAAAAAAATCTAAAATGACATTTGACTATTATTAATGCATGGTAGTGAAAAGTGGTTGGGTAGATAATAATTGAGGGATAAAAGAAGAAAAATATAATAAATGCTTCCTTGATTATTGAAATGGACTTACATTATTTGACAAAACAAAAAAGCTAAATAGACTTACATTTTGGGACAAATGTAAAAATGTTCAACAACATATCAGAGAAGATGTCTTTCCCTTAAAACCTCATCTTATATTATGAGTGTGAAAAAAATGGCAAATGCCAACGAATGACAAATTTAACAGACCCCTCCGGTGTGAACCTATAAAAAAAGACCAGTCCAACACTGATATAAGGAAATATAGTAGCACATTTACTAACACAAAATGATTTTAGTACAACGGTAAGCGTTTGATCTTAATATGGTATCGGAGCAGGAGATCCCGAGTTCAAGCCCCGCTTCCAGCACAATTAAAAAAAAAAAAAACAAGTGTTGGGTTCGACTCTCTTCTTATAGACCCACACTTCCCCCAAAAAAAAAAAACAAGTCAAGTGTTGGGCCACTCTCCCTTCTTATAGGCCCACACTTGAGGGGGCGTGATATAAGGAAATATAATAGCACATTTACTAACACAAATTGGTTTTAGTACAAGGGTAAGCGCTTGATCCTAATAAACACTCAAACTATATAAATTGACTATATAAATTGGTGGTTGTGGGACTATAACAAAGAACTCAACATGACTTGAAGAATATATACGAGTGACTCTGATATGATATTATGATGTGATATATATATCATTTAGAAAATATATGCTAACAACAAATAAGAGGTTGAGATTTCAACCTCAAAACCTGAGTTATATACGATGTGAGAAAAACACAACTTCTAATATAGTGCGTGAAATAAATGGCAAGTGTCAGGTACGAGACAACTTTATTTAACAACACACAAATGTATTGGTCTTCTAAGGATAAAGATAAAATCATAATTACTCAGACATATGAAACAACATGGTTTTACATCAATTATTATGACGAATATAGATCACGATGAATAAGTCCTACGTTATAATGAATCATGTAAAAACATGTTGTGTCAGAACATCTACGGTAGGTAAACACACTGCCCATATTCTTCTAATTATATCTATATAACAGGTTATACAACTTGCATGCAGTGAAAAGGTAAAGATGAAAATGCTAGTACTAATAAAAGTGAAATGGAATCTCTGTTCGAAAGGAAAAAAAACAAGGGGAAAATGTAAACTCAACGTTGAAGGTTACACGTGTCGACAAATGATTAGTAGTGTAACCGGCATGAACGACGGCTAATTAATCTCTCTTTCTTTAACTCGTGGGGCGGGGGCGACAAAAAGGTGTTCAGACCCAGCAGCATTAGACCGAGTCAGCTCAGCACCACCACCAACCACCACCTATCCACGACGAACGGCCCTACACAGTTGCAGAAACCGAGACAGAAGAAACACCATGGCGGACAAAAATAAGCGTACTCTGCGCTACTTGTTTTTGCATTGGAAAATACCTCTTGAATATGATCCATTCACTTAATAATTAATTGTTCAAAGTATCAACGGGCAGATTTATTAAACAAAACATTGCATTATGACATTATATTATTTTTTATTTTTTTATTATTGTGATTTTTGGGACATGGTATTACTATATTCCACAGTCACTTAATCCCAACAAGGGACACAATTACCAGCACTCTGTAATCATTTTGTTGCTTGCAATTCCATATTACTCCTTCCGTCCTAATTTATTCGAAAATTATTCTATTTATGATTGTTTTAAAATAAGTCTAATAACTCTAATTATATTTAAATTTTCTGCTTTGATTGCCTAAATTGTCTCAATATACTTATTATAAAATGAAAATGGTGTTACACATAAAAAGGATAAAATAAAAAATAATAATAATAATAATAATAATAAAAGCAAATTAGACATGTATTAAATGATCAGACAACCTATTAAATAATGTATCTTTAAATATTTTGAATTCTAAAATGTTTTAAACAAATTGAAACGTATGTAGTAATATATATGAGAAGAAAACACTTCCTATACATAAATGACATTTTCCTTAACGTAAAATTTTCGGGTATTATTTCAATGATTATCAAGTTATACTTCTTATTCGATCGTACTAGAGAAATTTCGAAAATTGTGTGCCATTTTGGGGTAGGGGGACGGGGTGGGGGTCCATCGTATTCTAATCAATCATATATATATGCATTCTAAAATTGGCGCTACTCCAAATTGTTCTTTATTATTATTATTATTATTATTATTATTATTATTATTATTATTATTATTATTATTATTATTATTAGAAGGGTTCTTTATTATAATTAAGATAAGTCCTAAACTCCAAATTGCTCTTTATTATTATTATTATTAAGATAAGTCCAAAACTCAATGTATTGAATTGATGCATTCCATTACAAAATAATAAAAATATATATTAATTCTGCCTACATCGATTGTCTCCTATTTTGGTAAGTTTCAAGACATCCTGCTAATTACTGTTATTACTAGTATTATTTTTAATTTTTTTAAATAAATGCAAGATCATACATGGGCGTGGTTAGTGATCTCATTATGTTGTCTTTTATTTATCAAAATGTAGGCTTACAAAGTAAAACAGGTTGAGCCTTGCATTCTATATATGGAGAATCAATATTATAACATGAGCTTTCAAAAAAAAAAAAAAAAATATTATAACATGAAAGTTCATTTGCAATTTGCAAATGATATAAATTTCACTTTTATTTTTATTTAGTTAAGAAATTTTGATGAAGACATTAATTATTACAATGGGTATTATCGAATAAAATGAATGTAGTGTACGTATATTAATTGTAAAGAGAAATTTGAAAAGAAATTAGATGAAAACAAATGAGAATGCGCGCGTTCAGAGTTACAACAAGTAGCTAGCTAGTCAGTCCTCCAATCCTCCTGAAAACGTACACCACCACATCCAATACGAATGAGAAAGTTGAAAAAACATGTACCAACAGTTAAGAATCTATAAAATATGTTGGTATTGATTATGTTTTCGTAGTAGTTTGCACCATTTTAATGCTCGCTGACATTATGTACATTGTGCATTGGGTAGCATTTCACACAATTTTAGTTTTTAAAAGGATGGCTTGTTCCAAAATTTCCCATGCCATTTTGACAAGTTACAAGTGTTCGCACATATTAGAGGGAATAATAATTACTTATTAATATAATTACTATGATGAACTAACACATAAATAAATAAATAAATAAATGTATAATGAATTATAAGATGGCTCCCCTCAATATATGAATCCATGTTGTGAGGAAAGACATGCAAGTACTGCATAAGATCATGAGCCCTTCTAGGAATTGAAATAGACATATATATTACCAGCCAGATCATCATGCATGCATGTTATTATTAGGATCAAGCGCTTACTGCATAAGATCATGAGACCTTCTAGGAATTGAAATAGACATATATATTACCAGCCAGATCATCATGCATGCATGTTATTATTAGGATCAAGCGCTTACCGTTGTTCCAAAACCAATTGGTGTTAGTAAATGCGCGACTATATTTCCTTATCTCACTTTTAACACGCTCCCTCCAGTGTGGCTATAATGGCCTCGCCAACACAAGACACAAAGCGCCAACAAAGATGCGTAACACTTGCAGACAATATAATTGGGAAAACAATGTTGGTTGCAAGGATTGATCCTATGACCTCCCCGCTCGATCTGTATATTGGATCAATGACTTTACATTATCTTAAAACCAATTGGTATTAGTAAATGCGCGACTATATTTCCTTATATCACTTTTAACAGTTATCGTTGCACACACACCACTCGATGCAATGCAAAGGTAATTATATTTATATAGGACACAATAATATTTCAGCATATGCATGCAATTTACATATTCTTTCCGTCTTAATTCATATATAAGTTATTTCGGATGTTTTAACAAAAATTAATATTCTGGAACGCATGAGTATATCTTTATTTATACATCCTATTAGAAGATAAAGTCAGAGATAAATATGAATTAATATCAACAAAATTATAGACTTGTTATATTTAGATGATCAATTTTTAAATAAATGATAGATTAATTTTAGATTTTATGATTTGAACAGTTGTACGTTTATCTTTAGGAGTTTATCTTTAGAGTAAATTCTCTCAATTCTCTCCTATATATATAGAGAGAAGCATTGTAATCAATTTCAATAAAAAAAAAAATTAAGTCTTCCGTTGGGTATTCTGTTTTTTCTTTACATCCTTAAGAGTTTAGCTGTTTTTAAGTCATTAAGCTAATAATGCCCGTTGATGTGCCTTGAAGTTTATATATGCTCATTAACCGTCTTACAAAACCATGTTTTGCTACTCCTCATTTCCTAGCTATTTAAGTGTTATAGCTGCCTAGAAAAATAAACTCCACCATGGTTGATGATCGATCATGCATGCGCGTAATTACTTTGCACGCCACATTATATATGTATATATATATATATATAATATATAGTGTGTGTGTGTGTATGAATTAAAGACTTATAGCAAGTAAGTAAGTACACAATTAAACTACTTGATAGAAAATTAAAATTACTTTTCAAAACAAAACCCAGGAAAAAAAAAAAACCTACTCCATATAATTTGGGTTGAGGTATTTTATCTTGACTAGATTGAATTCATAAAAAATTGAGAGGAAATCGATGTAGCAATAGTTATAGTAGTAGTTGTCGTTTGTCTTTGCTTTTCACTTGGCTCAATGGCCCTGCATTATATATAGTATATGGATCATTCTTCGAGAGTGCCCTGCATAGTATATCTTCAATTTTCTTTCTTCTCATTGTCTTTCTATATGGAATTCCAATACACTGGCCGGGCTCTGCAGGTTCCTCACAATAATGATTACCACGTACAATCCCAAAATACTTACTACCTCTGTCATAAGAGGCAAGTTCATTTAACTTTTTGGCTTTGTAGCATAATATAAGTCTATTTAGATAACCAATGAAATATTTATTATATTTTTTTCATTTTACCCTTCATTTATTATGTACTACTCACTCCTTTTTCATTACTTTATATTAATAACATTCAAATGCTATTTTAGACGCTTTCATCAAAATTAATGACACATAACTAAATTAACCAACTTTCTTAATCTGTGTGAAAAAACTCAAATAGATTTGTATTTTGAGATGGAGGTAGTACTCTTCCTTTAAAGCCCCGGCATCCGGAACCCCTAATACAGAATCCATGCCAGGGTCGTGCAGCTCGTGTCTACATGATAATGTCGGAATTATCACAAACACATTTTGAGTGGATTTAGTGACGGTTTGTAATGAATTTATGCGGTGGATATCTAACGATGATAATGAATGATCGATGTGAAAGTGAAATGAAAATTGACAGAAACGTAAAGACCAGGAACACTGACGACGAATTAGCAGAGGTTGTCTATGATTGTGTATTAGATTGTCGACCTTTTCAAGGTACATATATAGTGCCGTTGTTTATAGGGCTAGAAGACAACGGTTACAAAGAGAGTAATAAACATGATAATGAACGTGGTTGATGTGGCGGCTCTTGATTGGGCGAGCATCGCGATAACTGTAGCGGTTGTCAGCATCTAACCGTTGAGTTAACTCATGTTGCATGATTTAGCGGGCTTGGTCCGAATCGGAAAGCGGCATGTCGCCCCCTGATTTCTTTCCGACTTGTAAAGAGCGGGTTGAAGCCTTTGTTGGTCGACGCTCGTTGCCCTACCATGGCCAATGATAAACATCGTAACGGCGTAGAACGAACTTGATTAAATCTCGACCCAGTTCGGCTTATGAAGGTGCGAACTATATGGGCCGAGGACCCTATGCTTATTGGGCCTATGTGAGACCAATGTGGAATTCGCGAGCTCTTTTTAGGACTTGGTGTATCAATACGTAGTAGGAATCTTACCAGGTAATCATAACCAAAAACTCTTTCAACACGACGTTCGGATGAGAGTCAAACAGGTGATCTCCTTTCATATTCCAAGCCCACTTACCAATTCGAGCGTCTGGAGTAGCGTGCTTTAGACGTTCTCGAGCTTCTTGATTTTGAAATTTAAACTACTTGCTTTGTACAAAGACTTTTCCATTACATTAATGGTGATAAAACTCTAATTATAGCATAAGATTTGATATTGTCAGTAACATATATAGTGTTTTAACTGCACACCCAAACTTTGATATTTTATAATTATTGCTTCTCTTTTCTTAAGTCGATCGTATTTTATATGAATTAATGTCGATAAATTATCGCATAATTTGGGATATCCATCAATATAACTTTTCAAGATTAGCATGCATATACGAATAATGAACATGCTGATCAACTTTTCTTAAAGCAATTTTTCATGCATATATACGATAAAGAAAATCAGTTACCCATGCATGCATGGGCTTGATAGAGTTAAAATTTGAAATATTTAAATTTTAAGTTTGATAACGTTAAGTAATTATCAAGTAGGTAGTGTATTATACCCAGATGCGTACAATATATATATATAACAAATTAAGTGGACATGTACGCAGTCAATGTCATTCCAAAGAGCAACAGTTAAAAACAGATGCCGTACCATTTACATGAATTGTAAATGGTGTACAAATCAAGGTTGTTTCCCATGTTATTACTAGCTGTAAAAAAGTAAAATATTGTTAATTCCTTTATTAAATACAGTATATATATTCGGAAGTTCTAAACCGTCAAAACTTTAAAAGCTTTGACTACAATATTTTCACTCAGTTTCTTATTTTTTTTGCTTTTATATTCAACGTGCTATATAATGGTGGAAATTATGATATGCACATTATTATTGTAACACTTCCAAACATGTGTCTCTTAGGTCTAAATGAGTCATAAATTGTCCGATCAATGCTTAGACCAGCCGTCCTCGTTTTGGTTTAAAATGACTAACTTCGAGTTAATGACAAGGCACTTTATGTTTAGCACTTTATATGGGATGAAGCGTTATATTAATTTACTGATGTGAGCTTTACACCCTACTTATAAGGGACCGGCCGTCTTTCATGGAGGACGGCCAAGCTCGTTTCTCGATCGTCCCTACCAGAGGTAATCTAGAGGTCATCCTTACACTGTCTTCTCATGCGGTCTGGTATAGCATGGTTCGTCTCGATAGTCTGCTTCGATACTATTCTCACACGCCCCATACATATGTCTCCGGTAGAATTTAAATGAATCATAAATGGTCCCGTGTGTTTAGACCGCCATCCTCGATTGGTGTAAAAAAAATTGCCCGAGAGTTAATGAGATTTTTATGTCTTCTGTTCATATGGAGGTGTGCATTCTACTAATTTAGCGATGTGGGATTTTACAATTATACATTATATTGTATCATAATTAGTGTGACCAGATTTTTATGTATCACACTTATATCAAAATAATATTTATTTCACTCTAAGAGATATTATCATATTACGGACCAAATTTGTAATGCAAAAACTTTGAGGACCAAATTTTCCTATGGCAATTTTAAGTTAGCACTAGAAGTAGTGAAGTACTACTAGTATAAATAAATTTGACTGACATATATATTAAAAGCGGGTCACGTGACCGGGTAGTCGGATTCAGCACCATTCGTAATGGGATTCGCCCATTGGACCAATAATGCGTGTCCCATATAGCACGTGTCCGATCCACGCCGGTTTCCAAAATGCGGCGATACGTGGACTCCGTCCGCCGGAATCCTTGGGGGACAAGTAGCCAACGAGAACCGGTAGATAGTACACAAATGCCTCGAAATACGTTTTCTTTTTACCTACTGTAGTTTTCTATATTTACTAATTTTGGAAATATACAGTAGTAGTAATTACTAAGATTTTTTCACCATTTATTTATGTTATTTTCACAATTATTATTTATTTCCATGATTTCTTGCCATTCAGAAAACATAGTACTAGTAATAACATAAATTGATTGATTTCCTTTTGATGGGATTGGTATGACTTATGATTGTAATATATCTTGTATAAACTTGTATATTTTTGGACTCTCTATATCAAAAATTAGTTACAAACTTATTTTCTCAAGATTGATTTTTTTTTTTTTTTTTTTTTTTTTGAATTACTCAAGATTGATTTTGAATCGTCTTAAAGATATAATTATGAACTCGAAATATAACTTTTAAAATGATTTACTACAATTGCATTGTTTAAATGAAAATATGAGGTTTCTCGAAAAAAAGAAAAAAGAAAATATGAGTGATACTATCAAACAATACATAAATCCTATTTACTTTAAACAATATTATATCACAAAGTTCAACTCCTTAGAAATTTGCATACGTTCCCTTCAAATATATATATATATATATATATATATATATATATATATATATATATTAGCATGGGTATATGATCACATTATCCAAATCTTATTAAATAATTATACGTAATATCTACATAGTTTGTAATTCAATTCCTCCACGATTATATAATTAAAACATACAACTACTACTAATATTTAATAGTAGTATGTAGTATGACATTTGCATCTTCATTCCAACGTTTTTTTCATTATATATAATAAAATAGACAAGATATCCACCTATTTATGTTTATGTTATTTTTATTATTATGTTCAAAAACGTTTTGATCAACCCCTAAAAAAACGTTTTGATCATAAATTTAAATACAAGGGGAGTTGTTCGCGTAAACGGAAAAAATGATGGAGTTCTTTTGGAAAAAAAAAAAAAAAAAAAAAAAAAAAAAAACCTTGTTAAACAAGTAATGATTTTTTTTTAAAAACATGTTGATAAAATCATTTACCAAGGAAAACTATTAAATTGGTTGCGCCATTTTGGGGGTTTTCAATTCTGTTTGATTGATCCTATAAAACAGCGATTTCTATGTTCTGCAATCCACCGCAACCCCCCCTAAAAACTTAAAACTCTTTTTTTTCCCCCGATTTTTCTCTCTTCTCAGATTCTTTCTTCCTGTATCATCATCATCTCCAAAGCTTCTTTTTTTTTTTTTTCATTCTTTCTTTACACATTTATTTTTTTTTTTCTATAAAAAAAAATTGCTTTCCCTAAAAGCTTCTGCTTTTGGCACATCTCTGTTTCTGTGCGTGTGTGTGTTTTGCTTTCTGTTCTTTTCAATTTTATCACCTTTTGATTCTCTCAATGTTTTTTAGAACTCCCTTCTTCTTGACGTTTCCCTTGCCTTTATTCTTCTCGTTTAAATCAACCTTTTTATTTCTTCTTCACTCTGTTAATGGTGTCAACTTCAATACAAAATAGTAAATTTTTGTAGCCCATTATGAATCAATCTATGTTTTGTCCGGTGAAGTACACTGAACATCGAAAACTTACTAAAAAATTTACTACTAAACGGAGGAAGCCTTCTTCGGAGTGCAATAATAACTATTCTATCAAAACGGTTCGGGTATCAGTTACCGACCCGTATGCAACAGACTCCTCCAGCGATGAAGATGATCAGATTTCTCAAATTTTTAGGAGAAAGCGAGTGAAGAAATTTGTGAATGAGATCAAAATCGAATCTTGCAGCAGAACTATTCTGCTCAGCCGCAATGTGAAGAATAGAAATGCAGAAATACAAGCATCACAGAAGTTAAAGAAAGCAGAGGAAGCTCCGGCACCACCGGTAAGGAAGTTCCGGGGAGTTAGACAACGGCCGTGGGGTAAATGGGCGGCGGAGATCCGGGACCCGAACACTGGTATGAGGAACTGGTTGGGTACTTACGAAACTGCTGAAGAAGCTGCTATGGTTTATGACAGCGCGGCGATTACGCTACGTGGGCCAGACGCGCTGACTAATTTCATCACTCCGCCGTGTAGAGAAAAGCCACCGGAAATACATGTCCCGGCTGCGTCTACCGGCGATGAATCCGGTGAGGAGTCACATAACAATCTCTCTTCTTCTCCGACGTCCGTTCTCCGGTTCAGAACGAGACAATCATCAAGCATTGAACAGAGCAAAAAGAAAACGATACCATCAATATCAGATATCGAACAAAGCAAAAAGAAGACGATACGAAAAGATTCTCCGGTGGAATGTCCGGTGATTCTTGATTCTCCGGCGGAGGAATGTCAAGGGGAAAGTAGTAACAATCTTTTTCCTGATTTTTATTCGAATGAATATATGCCTATTGAACTTCCATTTATGGATGATTTCTTCAACTTTGAATCACCAGAAGAAATTAATTTCAGCCATAAGACGGATTTGTCGAATGATCTTTTTGATTTGTTAGAAGACGTACCGGCAGCATGCTGTTTAAGTGACGTGGCGAGTGATGATGTTTTCGGGGAGTTTAAGGAATTGTCGTTTCAAGATCTTGGGGATGTGAATGGTTATTTTCAAGACGATGATGTTATCAACAATGATTTTGAATCATTAGATGCTCTTTTAAGATTATGAAATCACTAGAAAGATTATTTTTGTTAGAACTGAGATGTGTTTCACGGCGCCGGCAGCTCTCCGATTCCGGTCGGTCAATTTTTCCTCCGGTGATGATATGCATTAGACTATGTGTTTAGTTTTTGCATGTTTTTTATTTTTTCTTTTTCTTTTTATATCTTTAAGGTTAATGTAGAGAGCTCATTTGTTATAAGTTTTTTTTTTTTTTGGGTGCTCATTTGTTATAAGTTTAACAATTAGATGTCATGGAAATAAAAGTTGAGCATTATTCAATACCTTTATATATTGTTTGTTATGTGCTCTTAATCTATACTATTTGTGTGATATACATAGGGTATCAATTAGTTGCAAGATGCTATAAATTAATCTTTTATAGAAATGTTAACATCACAATGAACTTGTAAAACAAAAATGTCACAACAATATAACAAAATATATAGGGATGTCAAAAATAAAAACAAAATAAATTCTATACAAACATCAAAAAAGATAGTAGTATATGATATGATAACAACTCAAAACCATACCAAACAACAAAGAAGATTTTGCTATGTTCGTAAGCACGATTGAATTTTTACTACCTAAGAGCACTTAAAAGATTTAAGAAAAGTAGCACTGCAGTAGATACTCTATATTTTAGGGATTTAAGTAAGAGATTTAAGAAAAGTAGCACTGCAGTAGATACTCTATATTTTAGAGGATTTAAGAGATTTAAGAAAAGTAGCACTGCAGTAGATACTCTATATTTAGAGGATTTAAGAAAAGTAGCACTGCAGTAGATACTCTATATTTTAGAGTAAACTACAGGTTCTGTGAAATTTTCTTTACATCTATCGTATTTATCAGGATTCTGTAAATTTTCATTTATATCCAACTCATATGTAAAATAGAGAGTATCTGATGCAATTGCTCTAATGTGTTGTTTAACGATCAATGACATGTTTTTTTAATAGTTACAAAATCTTTTCCTTATTATTAGGGGGGTTCTTTTTTTTTTTTTTTCACAAGACGAAAGCTTTTTTTTAATTAAACTACGGGGAGGATCGAACTCTGCAGTCCTCCTGAGGCCAGTGAAACCTAAATTGGCTTAACTGGCTTTGGATGAAACCTTCGCTCATTAGGGGTTCATATCATGTTTTAGAGGTTACAAATGTTGTTTCTCAAAAAAAAAAAAAAAAAAAAAAAAGAGAGATTACAAATGCTTATCTTTGTTACCAGAGGAAAGAGGGCATTTTATACGATGTTTTAGAGACTATAATGATTATGACGTTTGAAAACTTCTGATAAAAGGATGAAAAATATTTACTTACAAACCTTAGCTTGATATATATTCTATTAAGTGTCAAAAAAAAAGATATATATTCTATTACTATTACTAAGTATTTTCTTATTTACGGGGTATATTATCAATTTTAAACATTTACAATATGTTTTTTTTTTTTTTTTGAAGAAACATTTACAATATGTTCGAAGATACTTTTCCTTGTATATTACAAAACGCTTATTTTATCATTTAATGATAAACTAATACAATCTTATAGGCTTCAAAAGAAATTACTAACAATTTAAAGAATATGAGATTTATGTAGATATGTATAGTATCTACAAAAAAAAAAAATTAAATGTTAAGCGTGGGGATATTATTGTGTAACAGTGTTTGGCAGTGGCAATGTGGCATTCTATATTGCCCCACACATGGGTAAGGCCGCAACTCACGGTTGGTTTGGTTTGACCAAGGTTTAGTAGGCTGTGGACTGCTCGTGTGAAGTCAAACTCCCCCTATTAAATCCTTTTTTTCGGTTTAAAGATTTGGTCTTTATTTGCATCTTGTCCTCTTCTTGTGGTTTAATTAATCACCACGGTTTATCTATTGTGACATCACAAATTACTTATGTTCGATTTTATATAAGTCGATAAGAGACGCTCGATTTTTATGAAGTATAGATGTTAAGTATATATATTTGATTTTGTAGAAGTTGAATGTCGTTATAATGTGCTATGGTATTTTTTTGACAACTTTATCTTATTATAATGTTTAAAAAGTAGATATGTTATGGTATTTATTGGACAACTATATCTTATCTCAGAATATATGTTTTACTGTACCAAATACTATTCTCTTGAAAAACACTATGTCGACAAGAAAATGAATATAACAAATTTTACACTATTCTCTTACTAGCAGGGCCGGCCCTAAGCCAAGGGCCCTCCAAAATATCTTGAATTTCACGGCCCCCAATTCCATATTTTAGCTAAAATGAAATTCTCTAAAATGGTCATAAAAACATCATGGTCAGCCTGGTACTAGTAAGAGATAAGGCATTGTACGGATTCTTTCATTCCTCTTGTGTAAAATTTGTTACGTGTGTTTGTAAATCTAATGAATCTATTATTTTCCTTACCATTTTCCTAAGTTTTCGGGAAAAAAAATTTGTATTCAAAATTAAAAGGCTAAAATTGGCCTAGGGCCCCAAACTTCACATGGGCGGCCCTGATGACGAAACAATCGTTCAAGAACGAAACAAGGATTTTATATTTAGTTTGGCTAGTGAACTATGTTAGGATCATCAGATGGGCTGGGATGATGATTTGGTAGGTTAATTCAGATTATATAGAATGTTTTAGTATAACTTTTTTCTTGTAGGACATAATAACTCGATAAAATCAATCTAGTGTACCGACTCATCGGTCACCATAATCAATGAGGTACGACTCATGTCAAACCAGTGTCAATAATTTATTTATTTATTTTGGTTAAAACCGGATATTTGTATTAATTGAATAAACTGTACAACTGTTCCTGCCGAAGCAAAAATAAAAACTATAAAAAAAAATCACAAAAATAAACTAAAGCCTTATTTATGCCATGCTATATATGAAGCTCTCTGAACTTTCAGTATAAATTCGGGATATAAAATTGCCTTTGTGAGTGCAGTGCGATCTTCATTGTGAAACTATTCATCATACCAATACCACATACACGAGATCAATTCCCGAAAGAGGAGTCTCCGAACTCAATATTATCCTTCTTAAACATGTCTTTTTTGGAGGCACTTATCAAGTCAAGAAGGGTGCATCATGGGCATTAAAAACTCGTGCCAAAAATGGTGATGCACAATATCCTTCCACACATTGCGCACACAATTACAATCCCAAGAAAGATGCAAGATAGATTCATTAGAGCTCCCACAAGACTTACATGTGTCATCCTCAATAATATTCCTCCTAGTAAGGGTCCCGCCGTGGGTAAGGAGTTTTACTGATGATCCAAAGAAGGATGTTACTGTAAAGTGCGCTTTTTAATTTCCCAGATTCGTTTCCAATTTGCAGATCATCGCTTTGTTTGCCAGGCGCGGTGTTTTTGCACGCTTCATGGTTAGCGGAGCTCACTGAGAATTTCCAGAAGGGCTAGCGTTCCAAAAGGGAGCACCGTCCGAGTCTAATACAAAGGCTGACCTCAACTCGTTAGCTGCAAAATAGATGTGACGCCAAATAAAAGAAGAAGTCGGTTTAGGCGTCGCAAATGGAGAACCATACTTTTGCGTCAAAATTTGGACCCAAAGTTTATTGTGGTCCGTCAAGATTTGTCACACTAGCTTCGCCAAAAAAGTTGTATTCATCTCTCGGGTTCTTCTAATCGCAAGGCCACCATGGAGCTTGGGTTGGCAGATAGAGTGCCAAGCTACATAGTGTATCTTTTTCTTATCACCATAGTCATCCCAAAAAAACGAGCGAGCAATTTTATCTAATTCGTCAGTGATGGAAACGGGAAGTTTAACCGTCTGCATATGGTAAAAAGCCGACGTGGTGAGCACGGTTTGAGTGAGGATGACTCGGTCCGCTTTCGAAAGGGTGGAAGCTTTCCAAGCTTGCAATTTCGACCGAACTTTATCAATAATGAAAGTGAAATCCTCTTTTTTGACTATACCATGGTGAAGTGGGACGCCAAGATATTTTTTAAAATGCTGTGTATGTGTCATACCAAGAATATCCGCAATGCAATAAGGAAGGCAATAACTAGTTTTAATATTTTTGACACTGCAATACGTACGTACATAGCTATACTTGTGTTAACTAATGAAGAGGGGTAATAAAAATTTACCATGTATTACATATTTGTTTACCTGTATATTAACCAATAAAGAGAGTCAAAAAGAATATTTTCTTTCACAATACAGCTGATATTGTCTATTTTTGTCTCGTCTTCATCAGACATGAGTCAGTATATATGTTCACAATAACATATCATGCTTAAACTTTTTTGAATTTTCCACATGAAAAAATTCAAAAGTTGGTGAATATATAAATATCAATATATATATATATTTTCTTTTAGGAAAATATCAATAGTTTTTAAGAGGTCAGAGCTTGATACTTTTTGTAACTTATGTAAGATTTGTAACACAAAAAGGGTGTGTGAAATGAAAGCTGGCAAGTGTGTATACTAATACCATTATCTATTGTGTTTGGGTGACTGCCTAAAGTCATATATAGACGACTGTCTGCAAAATGCGGTCTAATTAGGATGTAGCCACGTTTTAATTCTACAATTAGTCAACGGTTGAGATCTTATGTGTTTTATTATTATTTCAATGGTGCATACAAGAAAGGAAATCATAAGAAATACGTTTACAAGTTATCATCATCACTTTATAAAACATGCTTTATCTAAGCACACTTATATATATATATATATGTCTCGGTTTCGATGATCGAGTCTCGACCCAAAGGATCCTAAAGACATATTGTTTTGGGTTAGAGTGTGGCAATTCGATTACGTAAAGGGACGATCTCTTCTAATAACAAATGTGTTCATATAACATTTACAAACTGAGTCACGTTACATATTCATTGATAGTTGTTCCATCACAACAGATTTACTCTCGAAGGCATCGCACCGACATTTGAAATTTGAAAAGCCGAATATAAGCTCAACAATCAACTTTGTTGAGTAGAGATGAAATGTCCATTTTAAAATCATATGTAATACAAACTATATCTATTATGGTGCCAATAACATCCTGTCCTTACAAACATGAGTAGCCCTAAGGTTTATAAATCTTAATAACAGCACGCTAATGAAACTTTACTCTTTATAGTTTTATAATATGACAATCTCATTAATGATGAAGATTCTTGGGTGAATATGGATACTTAGGCAACACTTGATTGTTTTCAAATCGCGTATACATATATATATATATATATCTATCACAACCGATTATCAGACGGATTAACAACCACACAGTGAGAGAGGGTATGGTCACCTCCAGAATTATGATTCAAACGAAGACGTCAGTTCCTTAAAAGAAAAAAGAATGCAATGACCCACAATGAAAAAAAGTAGAAAATATCAAGATATAATGTTGAGACATAATGGACTCGATAACTTGGGTTAACCATTTTAGACGAAACAAGGACGATGGACATAAATGCCCCACCTCCAAAGAAGATGCTAACGAAGATGTCAGTTCCTTAAGAGTGAGAGAAAAATACTACGATATAATGTTGAGACACGATGAACTCAGTAACTTGGGGTTAACTATTTTAGACCAAACAAAAACGATGGGGTCCTAAATAATTATAGGATTTACTATGCATGGCTCAAGTAACACAGCTACACCTAGAGTTTATGGGCGTTACAGTACCAATAACAAATACTATAATCATCACAATTAGATTTTTTTTTTTTTTTGTGTGTGTTCTCTTGCATACCTGTGACATTTAACAGTGTGAATTATCTCATCATACATTATTATGCAAAACAAACCTGAAGGAATACTACAGTATATGTACATGGGAATTTTCCAATCTCACCTATAAAACATGGAGAACATATACTTGTATTACGAATTCACAACACATTTGTCACAACCTGATGTGGTAAATGATGCAGTAGCAGCCTGATGCGGTAACGAGACCCGTGCTTAAATAAAAACAAATTGGCACGTAAAAATACCGCACCTGTAGTGTCTTTCTTGTACTGAGACAGTGTCAAAACATCAGCATCCTTACTCAAGAATCTAAGATTTTGGCATTTCATCTTTACTTGACATCTCCTCCCAATTCTCCTAACTGCACTTCTTACTTACCTATCCCCGAGCCATTAACACATCCAGTGACGTTGAACCATCACCACCACCACCACCGGGAGAGGAACCCTCAGGTCGGAAAACTTTGGTCATGTTTCTACTGTGAATAACGTCTTCTTTGCTTCGATGGTGACCCGAATCATAGTTATCCTTCATACCAACCTGCTGAGCGTGCACCAATACAAGCACGCTTATAGCAACCATAGCTGCATTGCAGAAAATTCCAGTCATTGATTTCTTGACAAAATCAAAACCGGAGAAAAGAAGGTTGCAAACTGCACTTCTCTTTCCGTTTCTCTTTGCTGCAAATTTCCCAGCAGTATGAGATGCTGCTGCTGCTGAATAATTGTTTCCATGTGGTACGGAATGAGTTGCGTTGTGTATATCTCCAAGAAATGCTTCTGCTTCTTCAATGACTTTGTATTTCTTGCCTTGGTGTTCAGCTAATCTCATTGCAAGAATGACGCGGCTTTGTTCCATTCGAGCAATGGCAATTTCCCTTTCTGCTCGTTGCTGTATTTGCACCGTCTGGATAACAATTTAAGTCAGAAACCATACACATAAAACAGGCATGAAATGTTCTAAGCCTTTCAGTATACCGTGTTTAACAGAGACCTAAATAAGAGCAACCGCATTAGTTCCTTATGACAATTTATCTATTTTACATCACTCTTCTCAATTTTATTGAATCTCTATTCAAAGTGAAATGCATTAAAATCTCAAAAACGCATAATTAGCATAGAGAACTCATATTTTTTTGTGCAGTACATGTTGTCCACGATTTAGAGATACTAAATTTTACAGATCTTAATAGAGATTTTGCTGCAGATGATTTTCAGTATATCTGAATGATATATAGATCACAGAAGTACAGAACTATGTCATTAGGAAGTATCAATATCAAACAGAGAAACACCTAGATGTGTAGCACCAAAAGCCTGCCTTCAGTAAAATGAGCAGACATTAAAAAGACAGATTCAAAGGTGTTCTGATGATAAGTTTTCTGATAATATAAAGAAATGCACATATCCAAAACAAAATACCCTGTAAATCATGAACAAAATACTAATTCAGAACAAATAAATCAATCAAGAACAGGGATCAAAGAACGTGTTAATTTAACGATCTTGCCTCCACTAATTGTAATCTTAAAGTACATGCCAGAATAAATAATGTGCATCAGTTGAATCAAACAAAAACCAACTAGCTATCCAGTTTAGCAGATTCGAAGAACTAAACCATAAACATAAAACATAATATATTAGTAAACTCAAAAAAGATGTACATGACAGAATTCTTCAACAAACAAAAATAAGTAAAAAAAAAAATGTCTTTAGGCCATATGCTTTCACTATCTAGAGCCATTTGATGAGAAAAAAAGACTTAAATGAAAATAAAGTCATTGATTCGATCGAGTAAACACTGCCTCCCTAATAAGAAACTTGCAATGTCAAGTCTGAGTGAGCAACAGCCAACAAACTTGCAATGTCAAGTCTGAGTGAGGAAAGTGGTTGAGGAAGTACATCAGTGTAACAATAACAGAGTGTAGAAGCTCAAAATCATATGAATCTTCCCTAAGCTCCTGTTTTGATTGATGGAATTAGAATGATAGAAACAAGAGCTTGAATTAACTTCTAGGCAAGAAAAGAATTGGCATAGGGTAGGGCAAACAGAAAGTACCTAAACCTCCAACATTTTTTTAAGGCTAGAGAAAAGAGAAACAACACAAAAGGAAGCCATTCTACAAAGGGAAGGGATCATCAATAATAGCCTAAAAAGTTCATATTAAAAGGAGAGATGCAGTTCAGAAACAAGCATAAATACATAATCAAAATGTTCAATCCAAGAGTTTCTAAAGAGAAGTTTACATGGAAGAACTCAAGCTGGTCTTCGAGATTCTCTAAAGCAGCACGAATTGCATTGAGGCTCTTAGCTTCCTGGAGAGATGCCGAGTACTCTGAATCGAATCCAGCTGAAAAATCTTTGAAATAGACGTATCCAGCCGCTCCGGCGTCATTGTCACCGTTCCCGGCAGAAACATGATTCATTTTCTTATTGCCAGCAGAAACTCCATCTTTAGCTTTACGATTGCCATTGGACCTGATTGAATTGAGGAAATTAGCTCGGGAAATTGAGTGAATGGCGTCACTAAGCTTATCGTGCAAGTCCCAGATTTTCTGAAGAACTGCTTCAATCTCTTCTACTTCCATCTCCAAATAATAGGAAAAATCAATCCACGAAAAAGAAGATGTTGGATAGCTTTTGAGGCTTAGCTATCAATTGAAAAATTCAGGAAGACCGTAACATGCCGGAGAGAAAGCAGTGGTCCTAGGGTTTTGGCCGTAACATTTTTTCGTTAACTTTTTTTGAAAAATTTAGAGGCTGTGCAAATTTTTGGGCCAGATTGGCGCATACAACAAATGGCGGGAATTATTGCGCGACACGTGTTATGTGAATCTGTGAATCACTGTCTTATGTGGATGCCACACATTGAGGCGCGAATTTTTCCATGTCGGCTTTCGTTTTTTTTTTTGTTTTTTTATTTTTTTATTTTACAAATAGAAGTTATACATTAATAATAATCATACTTATATAATTTGGCCCACATGTTTTACAATAAATAGTCAACAAAACAAAATATCACAAATTGATTGATAATTATGTATGTTTTTCTTGCATCAAAAGTATATAAATCTATCATTTTGGAATGATACTTAAGACCATGATTGATTATTGTTATTCAATAATCACGACTTAGACAAATAGCTTAAAATGCTGTTCGATAAATGAATAACAACGTTAAATTTTTTTTTTTTTTATTTAGACCCTGAATTGTTTTTTTATATTTATTTTGAACCGTCTTTGAGTTGAAAAGTCCTTGAATGTGTTGCGTAAGTGATCATAGGTGTAAAGTTGTAGATTATAGTTGTACATAATTCGGTTCATTCAATTTTTTTATAGGTTTTGTGTAACGTCCACATATCCCGGGTCTGGTAGCGCAAAATGAGTCATAAATGGTTTGGTCAACTGCTTATACCGCCGTCCTCGGTTGGTCTAAAATGGTTAATCCGAGTTGACAAGACATTTATGCATCACGCTTATACGTTCTCCAACTTTACCGGTGTGGGACTTTACATTCCCCTTTGTAAGGGACTGGCGTCCTCGACAGCAGGGGCGGCTGCAGGATTCTCGACATGGGAGTCAGAAATTTGTCAAATTTTTTTCCGTATCACGCATATATTTACATATTCAATTCTATACATGTAATAATGGAGAAATAGATAAAAATAGGGGGTCAATACATAAAAATAAGAAGGTCAATTTCACATATATATGTGTTTATAAAAAATCTCTACTATTTATACACAATATTTTTATTTTAGGGGGTCGGGCGCACCCGGAACCCCCAATGTAAGCCATGCTCGCCAGGACGGCCAAGACTGCTCATGAATCGTCCCTATCAGAGGTAACTATAGGTCATCATTACACCGTCTTCTTGTACGATGCAACGCATGGTTTTGTTGGATAGTCAGCTCTGAATAACATTATGTAATGTCCCTGCACTTCGGTCTCAGTAGTCTTAAATGAATATCATAAATGGTCCGGTCAATCGCATGACCGCCGTCATCGCTTGATATAAAATGGCTAATCCGAAATTGACAAGAATGTCTCACGCTTATGAAGGTAAGTATATTATTTTACCGATATGAGACTTTACATTTTGAAACCTAACAAGGGTTTCGGTTTTGATTTAATATAGTTAGATTTGGTTTCATTTTATATTGTAGTTTGTGTGGTAGATGTGTTGTAGCAAGTTTTGGGGCAATGATGAAAAACGGTTTGAATGATAATGGTAGAATATTTGAAAACATTCAATTATTTATGGTAAGTATGTAATTTGATTTGAAAATCCTCGTAAATCATAGGCGATTAATTATTCACGATATAGAAAACTTTCCAAATCTTAGGATTAAATTGGTTGATGATACAATATTAATGTATTTAAATTTGAAAATATGCACATGTGCATTAAAGTCATATCTAACATTTTCTACACAACCAATCGTCTCGAGACAAGAAATGCTCTCGAGTCTCGAGTTGTTGGTATACAAGAGTAGACACTCTTCCATATGCATTAAGCGAGCATCTCTTATAAATTGCATGAGAAGCTCCTTATGATGTGAGGTTGCTATTAGAGGTGCTTTCAAAGACCATAATGGATTTGGATATGTGTCTTTGTGTATTTTATGGCCCGGAATGGAACACTATTTTTGTGGCAAAATTAATGACTATTCAAGAAGCTCTTGAGATTGCGTGGCAATAGGACATGAGAATGTTCTTTTGATAGGGTCAGATTCTTTTTACAAGCACTACAAGCTATGAATGGTAAAATCTTTACTAATTAATGAGGAAAACTCGATTATTCTAGATTGTTGTGCCTTTACAAACCGAGATAACCGAATCGAGTTGCAGATGGGTTGGCTAAGACGATACATGATCTTCCTTTTAGTATGAGGGGTTTTTTTGGAGACATAAGACTTGGTTAACCCCGATTCAAGAAATGATGATGCTGGAGGACTTTAGTATCATCATATACAATAGATGTCTTTCCCCCTTTTTTTTTTCTTTCTTTTTTTTCTTTTTTTTTAAAGATGTTTTATTCAAAATTGGAAATAGCAACCAAAATGGTACAAAGAAAGACTATTCTATATCTATAAATTTGCAATTTAAACTCGATTTTTGGAGCGTTAAAGCTGCATTGGAAATAAACACATGAGTGGGGTAGACAATATCCTGAGAATGAAGCGCTTTGTTCCGCCAAGACTAAATTCCATGTTTATCTCGCGAAAAAAGGTAGGGCCACTGTTTGGCTGAGGTCGAAGTTCTCGGGGGAGGCGTGACATTTTCCAACACTCAATCCTGTACATTTGAAGTGGCAAAAAATGCTTCCCACTGTGTAGGGTCAAGGGCTTGCTTCCAAACACGACTGGGCCATCTGCAATCACGTATGGCGTGTAGAGGAGTCTCTTCCCGCTCGCGGCAGATTTGGCAGAGAGAGGAGCTCAAGATATGTCGGTAAGCTAGAAAAATGTTTACCATGAGACAATTATGCCAGAGTTGCCACAAAAAGAAGTTATATCTTATAGGACCTTTTAAACTCCAAATTCGTTTCCAATCAAAGGTCTGTCGTAGGTCTTCTTGGGACTCCAGTTGATAGGTGTAAGCGCTATGGACCGAATAATTTTCATCTCCATAAGGGCCCCATTTGATATCGTCCATGCTTACTTCGAATCCTGGCTGAAGGGCCTTCGCGGCTTGACAAATGTTCCGCCACACGGAGGAAGCTCCTGATTTAGGAGTTGTGAAAGGGTCTCCGTATTTCTCGATCAAGAGGGCGACCCACAGAGAGGTATCATCTGTGAGTAGCTGCCAGACTAATTTTCCTAAAATAGCACAGTTCATCTCCGGTAAACGTTTAAGCCCCCCCTCCCTTCCCCCCCACCCCCACCCCCACCTGCATCCTTGGGCTTGCAAAGATTACTCTAGGAAATGCGGTGACAATATCTTCCACCATCTAACTCATCCCAAAAAAATTGACGGCAAAGCTTTTCAATGTCGTCCACAAGCCCTTTGGGCAATTTAGTCGTTTTCATCGTATAGTATGGAAGGGTAGCTAAAGATGTATTAATCAATTTTGTTTTTATTTTCTGTTACTTAATTTTTTATTATTATTATATAAGATACCCAAACTAACCCTCTTTAAACAAATTCGCCAATTATTAGTCAGACACTTTCACCAAAACCATGGATGCATACAGACTCGGCGAGTAAACTAGGTTTTGGTTATACAATCAAAATTTACGCACCAAATAACAATTAATCCAATAATCAACGGCCAACAAATATTTCATTCTCACAATACAAAATGATATTTATTATTTATTTTTCATCATATTATCCTTTATATATTTGCCATATATATATACATATATATATATTATATAATATAGTGTAATATAAGAGGTGAGAGACAAAGTTCAAGGACAGCCCCTAAAGTCACGAGAGTTCTTCGCCACACCCACGCTGTGGTTGGGCCACACCCTCCTTGTTGTTGTGCTAACGTGTCCTTTTGCTTTCTCAATATCTGGGCTGTCTCGCTGGTATCCTGTTCTCCAAGAAACTTTGAACATTTTCCTCCTCTGCCCGTTAATTTTTTTCTTCCCCTTTTCGGATTATGATCAGAAGCTGCTAATTAACAGGTATCGTTTTTATTTCACCAATTTTCTGGTTTATCTGCGTGATTTAGGGCACATCTTCTCAGTTTTTCCCCCCAGCAGTTTAGCTTCATTTTTCGTGAATCCCAATTGTTTTTGTGAAGTTTACGGTTGATTTATTATCAGAATTGATGATTTTTTGCTCCTTAAGTCGTAAAGGTTGCTTATTTATCTAACTTACTGGTTTATTTTCGCGATTTATGGCATATTCTCTAGCTGCTGCTGCTGTTGCTGCCTATTTATTTATTATTATTTCTTTGTATAATGGTAGTATTGTTTGTGCAATATATTTTTCAGAATTAGTGTTTTTATACTTCTTCATTGGTAACCGTTGCTTTTAATTCGTTTCCCTGATTTGGTTATTAGTCAACAAGATTCTAGGGTTTGTTTCATGCTCATTTTGTTGATTGTTTAGCTTCTGATGTTAATGAATTGTAGGCTTGTCCTTCTTTGATTGAGGATTTCCAGAATCGTAGACAGAGTGCACAGTAGGATGGTGGACCTAGACAATGACAATCACACTCAAAATTCATGGAGCAATACAGCAGAGCACTTAACGATTCCGGATATTAGTAATAACGTAATGCCTGAAACTCTGGTGACCAGTGCTACAACTAAAGGCTCGCATTCTTCTAATAATCCTGGACTCCACCAGTCAAAAGAGGTGTCGGATGGCCAGTTGGGTATTGGTGAAAGAGCTATCTCTGCTGCCGGAGCAGCTTTTTTATCAGCTATTCTCATGAATCCTCTGGATGTAGTCAAGGTACTTATTAATGTTGCTAAAGTGGATTTATAATCTAGCCTTTTGGTTGCTGAGTCCATGATTTTTTTTCAATTGTAGTGTTTGGTGCTTTTGTGTCATGTTATGCATCATTCCTTGCTTCATTTCTTGTCATGGTTGTAGAAAAATGATTCAGATGATTTACATCTTGCAGCAGGACTTTCATAATATTATTGGGTGCCTTTTTATATGTGATTTGGCTTCCATAAGGCATAGGATACAATCCACAAACAGCATCCTTTACAACACAACTGCTTTCCCACTTACACGTTTATGATAGGTTTTCATAATGCAAACTTGTCAATAGCTGCTGCAGGGAAATACAGAGAAAAAGATAGAAAGAACTCCCCCCCTGCTTATGATGCTAGTCACGTTTTCCTGTCATTTCTCTACTCATTAGCCTTCTTTCTATTTTATCAGACGAGATTACAAGCACAGGCTGCTGGAGTTGCTTACTCTCATCCATTGAGCAACTTAACAAGCCGCATGGCATTCTTTGGACCAACCATGGTGTGTTATCCTCTTTTATATTTTCTTTCGATTTGAGTTTTTTCTGTGTCATTTTGGTCCGTCCATGTAATTCTTTTTCAAGTGCGACAAGCTAACAATATTAATGCTAGGTATTGTCGAATGTTCTATCACTTTGCTTCTGTTGCTTGTACTGCAGATGTTTGCTGATCTTAGATGCTCGCCTTCATGCACTCGGGCTGGTGTACAGGGTACAGTGTCAATCTGCCCTCCTGATTGCTTCCACTATAAAGGGACCTTGGATGTTTTCTACAAAATAGTTCGGCAGGTATTTAAAACTTCTTTGTGGGGGACAAAATTTCAGTAGCAGTGTTTAGGGGCACCACGCCAAAGTTACTGTTGTGGCACCATACATGCAATCGAGCTTTGCAAAGTCGATTCTAGACCATAAAATCAAATTTCCAGCAGTCAATTGTCATTTTCAACCATATACAAGTCGATCGTATTGTCTAGCATCGACTTTTGGGAGATGAAACGTAAAAAGTTAACAAGACTATCTACCATAAGCCTTAGCAAACCTTATAAGCTACTGAATTCGTAGTCACGGTGCAATGCTAATTATGTTATTTTTGGCAATTTAACATATACTTTTGCAGGAAGGAATGGCCAGGCTATGGAGAGGCACAAACGCAGCACTAGCTTTGGCTGTACCTACTGTAAGTGTCTTAGCTGCTTTGTAGATGTTTAAAGTTGATCAAAATCAAGTGCTAGAGTAGAAAAGGCAGTGGAATTGTGCTCGAATGGATGTTGATATGAGATGGTGTTTAAACAGGTTGGGATATATCTTCCTTGTTATGACATTTTGCGCAACCAGTTAGAGGAATTTACTTCAAAGAATGCTCCAAGCTTGGCTCCGAAATTGACGCTGTTTATACCTGGAGTAGCCAGCTCAATGGCACGTGCATTGGCTTGCGTTAGTTGCTACCCTATTGAACTTGCCAAAACTCGCATGCAGGTATTGTAAGTTAGTCTCGTTTGGGCTAGTTGTGTGACGGGAATGGTAATATTTGATCACGCATCATGCATTTTGTAGGCCGAATCGCGTATTTTTTTTTTCATCATCTATAAAAACACAGATCTGGGAAAAGGTGTAACGTAACATCTCTTGAAAAATGGTTCTGCAAAATGTGATTAGTCTTTTACGTGATTGTTTGATTCACTTTAATAAATGATATGTGTGCAGGCATTCAAGGAGATCAACAATGGTAGGAAGCCTCCTGGAGTGTGGAAGACTTTGTTTGAGGTTATTTCTAATGTTAAAAGCACAAATAATACCCAAAGCTGTAAGTACATTTCTTGTTATTTCCCTTATGGCTTTCATTTCATTTCATTTCTTTTTTTATTGTTATTATTTTTGTTTAATTTAAGGCCTCTTGACATTTTTGTGTTTAATAATACCCAGCACTTTCAAGCTCAAACTCGAGCTCGAGCTCCTCGAGGAAGTGTTGAGCTTTTAACGTGCTTGAGTTCAGCTCGTGAACTTTGACATACTTCTCGTGTTTGGTTAAATCATACTTGAGCGAGCAGTTCATTAGCCGAGTGTTGTGTTGAGTTGCTCATAAGCGGTTCGGGTCGTTTGCACCTCTGACTCCTTCCTGACCATTACTAAGCAAATTTTCTGCTTAACCTGAAATGACCGAGTTCTTGCTCATTGTCTCCTTGTTGCAAATGATGTAAAACGTTTTGCTTGCAGGGCAAAACTACCGTGTTCTATGGACTGGGGTAGGAGCACAGCTTTCTCGTGATGTCCCATTCTCTGCTATATGTTGGTCAACCTTTGAGCCAGTAAGAAATTCATTCATTTTTGCACTTTTTGATCTGATGACTAAACTTTAATTTGGTTTTTTGTATTTGAGCTTTATATTGAATGAGATGGTAGAACCAATACATCGATCGATGTCTGTACAGGTGAAAAGGGGACTCCTTAATTTATCAGGAGACAAAAACAATATAGTCAGTATACTCGGAGCAAATTTTGCTGCAGGTTTTGTGTCCGGAAGCATAGCTGCTGGGGCTACATGTCCGCTTGATGTTGCTAAAACACGAAGGCAAATCGAGGTTTGTCTGTCTTGCTCCAGCTAAAGTTTATGCATTTTTATATTGGCGGCTTATATTGGCACCACAAACATGCTTCTTCGTACGCCATATTTTTTGATTAATTTTTTATGCTTCGGGCACCACAACACACCACACCCGATACACATGTTATAAACTGTTGGGGCTCCTTAACTACTCACATGTTATAAACTGTTGGCTAGAAACGTCACCGTCACTGACATTTCACACCACTCCACACCACACATGACGCACCACACAAAACACATAACACAACACATGACAACACCACACACGATGCACAACAAAGGAGACCAGACACATGACACCACACCTATACACCACATGACTCACCCACCCACCACACCACACAATATACACCACACCACACCACACCACATGACACACCCACCACACAACATGATACACCACGACACACCTCACTACACTCGTGTGTGTTGTTGCAAATGTGTGCTTCGAGATCAGGTTGCTAAGCGATGCAGAGTTTTGAAATGATTTCTCTTACGTTTAATGTATGCAGAAGGACCCCATCAGGGCATTAAGGATGACTACAAGACAAACACTCATGGAGGTTTGGAGGTATGTGTGCTATCACATTTTGAATCTCAACTCTATACAAAATTGTTTTTCGAAAGTCTTCGTATGATCTCTCAGCAACTGTGCAGCAAATTATTTACTTTTATAGGGAATTACGGTTCTGAAATAGGGATTGTTAGTGGCACCACGGTACTGCCACACTTTACACATTCGACTCTTTAAAGATATTCTGTCCTAGGTTGCACTATGCATACAAGATATAGGAACTCGGTTTTGAAAACGTTCCTTCATTTGACGTATCCGAGTTAGCGATATGCATATCCGAATCCCGTATCCAACTCCCAAAAATTACAAATCTGCCCCAAGTGTGTATCCTAATTATCCTGTGTCTGATTTTTTATTTTATTTTATTGTTTATCCTTCCAATTGCACAGAGATGGGGGACTGAGGGGGCTTTTTACTGGAGTGGGGCCACGTGTCGGGCGTGCAGGCCCTACATTCGGAATAGTAGTTTCATTTTATGAGGTGATGAAGTATGCTCTTCAGCAGCAGCAGCAGCAGCAGCATTCATATTCATGAGAAATGAGGCAAGGCAAGTGGGGTTCACCTTTGATTTAGCCTGTCCTTGATGTGGAAGGCTGCATTTGCTGCTGACTCAAGAGAAGAGAAAAGGCTTTTTACCTAACAAAAGTAGGCTGTTGGAGATAATAAGCTTCAGGGCCCACGAGCATCTTTCACTCGCAGTGAACTTTGCTTGTTTCTTTTTTTTTCTGGAGGAAATAATTAATTAATTAGTTTTTTGTTTTTTGTTTTTGGGTCTGCCAGTTTATGTGAATTATTTTCTAGAGGCTAAAATTTTAGGGTGGTGGTATCTTTGGCATGTGGAGACAGACACGAGTAAAAACTCGCGAGGTTTTGCCGTTTATAAAATTAAAATACACTTTAGAGTAGTAGGTGAGTTTCTTACGTTGTATCTCTCCATTAGGGAGAGGGGAATGGGGATAGCAGCTAAAAAAAGTGGGGATTTGGGAGAGTGAGTAATGGTGTACTTTTAGTAGTATTTGTTTGTGTTTTTTTTTTTTATTTTTCCCCCCTTAAATTCGAAAATTTATCTAAGGATTTCATAGCAGTGAATCGTTTCACGTGGAAAGATCTGACCATACAATTTCCACACACGAGGCACTGTGTATTCCACCTCGTGAAATCTGTGTGGTCCAGATCTCTCCACGTAGGCGCAGCTTCCTCTACTACAGAAATTCCTACAGTAGAACTATCCCTTAAATTCCTCTGGCAAACTTTGATGTCAGAGTTATTTTCCCTGTCGAGTCAACGTTGGTTAGTGGACATGAAGATGAAGGGTTAGGTAGTAGTATTACGATACTGTGTAACTGCTACTTTGATGCTGCTGGGTAATAATAAGTTATTGGAAATTTTATGTTTGAATCGTTGTCCTGTTTTCGCTCAACTCTTTTTATTATTATTATTTTAATTTTTTCCTTTTACAAGACTGAGATTTGCTTATTGTCTTTAGTAAAACATTTTTAATTAGGAATACATTTGTGGTTCTTTTTTGTATTTTAGTATAAACCAGTCTTTCTATTGTAAAATGGTAAACCCTACCATTAAGGCCCTCTCACCCCGATCCCATGAGTGTGAGAGAGAGGTTAATCAGAAACTGAACAAGAAATTCAGCGTAACACACTTTTTATAACCTCTACACTGATGGCACATTATCAATCTGGAATCAAACCCTTTACTTTAATCGAACCGTGACATCCAGGAAGGTGAAGAAGTGGCTTTCACGCACCCACGCCACCACTGCGCCATATCCAGTGATACTGAGTCTTTCTATTGTTAGAGTATCTCCGATGGAGAATACAATAGGTTTATAAAAAAGGGTTAAACAACCTTTACAAAAAATTTCTTTCCTATTGGAGCAATGCCAACTAGGCAAAGCTTTATGCAAAAAAAAGGTTGAAAAATATCAACCGATTCATCTTGACATTTATTTTTTTTTTTGTATTTTTGTTCTCGCTAAGAGTTGTGTGGTGTAGAAAAAAGTTCGTATATGGGTTTTTTTTTTTAAATGTGTAGTGGGTCCATGCTATAAAGTTTATTAATAAGTTTATGATTATGGAGAGAAATTGTATAGATAAAAGATTTATAAATTGATGATATGGCAAACGTATAAACTTTTTAATAAATGTATGATTGGAGATACTCTTAGCAGATAGGGAAATAATTGTCTGAAGAATGTTTATCATTTAATGTTAATACGGACTGTCTACCTTCCACACACCTTTATTATGTATTAAAACTGTATGGTTCTGATCGTTTCACCCGTCATTTTACTACAAATTCCCCCACCACACAATAACTTTCCCTTTGAAAGGGTGTTCTCCATTGGGAAGTTTTACACTGGTTACATTCTCACATGGAGAAAGCGGCCCACGTAAAGACGCTCTATGATAAAAAGCTGCATGGGGACTCCAGGGGCGTCTGGCATGGGTGAAGTCCCATGTAAGAACTTCCCCTTCTCTATTTTACCTCGATTTCAATTATTGACGCTTATTGATACCATACTAGACCGACCTATCATGGCATGTGAGGCCAACTTTTGAAAGGTAAGGTTGAATTCGAAATATTGGACTTGTGGTTGGTGAACTTTAGAACCGTTAAACCTTTGCAATGTCTGGTTTGGTGTCAGTTAAAGACGATTCTCGATGAATGACTTGCTTAGCCAGCATCACACATACATAAGGGGAAGAAAAAGGGAAAAAAAAAAAAGGGACTGTTTGTGAAATCAAAGTTTCAACTATATCATTGTGTCTCCTATCCTATATTTATTAAAAAAGAATTAGTACTAAGACAAATAAGATTGGAAACACCAAACTAGATAAAAGAGAAAAATGAAAAACAATCTCTGATTTATAACGAACAAATAAACAAACAGGAAACAACAACCCAAAAAAACAAAAAGATCAAAATTACATCAAGAAGACTAAAAAAATAAATAAATAAAATATATAAATAAAAAAAAAAAAGAAATTACAAAGAAAAATGAGAAAAATCAAACAAAGATCAATCTGGACTCTCATAAAAAGATGAATTCACCGACCCCTAATTACTATCGCTGATCATTGCTCTCAACTCGCTGCCTGCCTTTATCTATGTGCTGTAGAGGTGATTTTTGTGCAGATTTCACAGATCGATCCAACGAATTCGGGTTGGTGAATTCACAGATACTCAAATTTAGTGAATAAGATATGTGAGAACCAAAGCCACCAGCATTAGAACGTATGCTACTCCTTGATCTATCGATGTACCTGTGGGGGGAAGGGAAAAAAATGGATATGCCGATAGATTTTAGTCAAAATTCAGCAGCTACATTACAACGAGAGAAACTTGTTAATTTAGGTGAAATTGCTAGTTGATTCCGAGGAATAATGATTTTTATATCTTTTCCAGATAAAAACGTAGAGATTTTCATCTAAATTGAGCAGCTAAAAGGAGAAACTTGTTAATTTAGGTGAAATTGCTACCGACGGATAATGATTTATATATTTATCGAGCAAATAATGTAATTGAAATTAAAATTAGGGCAAAATTATTGCATACCGTCGCTGGTGGAAGGAGCCGGAGCAGGAGAAGGGGATTGAGCCAAAGCGGTGGGTAAAGCAACTGCCAAGACAAAAACGACGGCAGCAGCCACCATTCCGAATGAGACCTTTGTAACCTCCATTTCGTTTTCTTTGTAATAATCAACCGCAAAAGAGATGATGATGATGATGAAGATGAAAAATTAGCAGAAGATCAACGGTGGTGCTTTTTCGACTTTCTTTCCTCTCTGCGACACTTCCGCCGGAGGAGGGTTGAAGGCCGCAGAGAGTGAAAGAGAAGAAGAAGATGAATGGAAAAAAACAATGGGGGTGGGTAGGGGGGGGGGTGGAGGTCTCCTCAAGCAGATCGGAAAGTCATACGTTACGTTTATTCTTCAACGCGATTTTCAATGGATTTATATAATGCACACGGCGGAAGGACCGGAGAAGACGGGCAAAATTTTGTTGTGGGCTCTACCGTAATTTTAGAGAATTAAAGGGCCCATATTCCATGTGACCGTTGCTTCTCTATCTTTTCATGGCTGGCACACCAACTTTGCCTTTGATTAATTTTTTTTTTGTTTTTTTCCTTCCTTTCTTGAAAATGGATTCTATGGTTTGAAAACGAAATTTTTGAAAATTCGATTTGTCATTGTGATCTCGTATAAATGTTCTTCTATCTTGATAGATCTAGTTCGATGATGTATTTTTCATAACTTTTGAAATTTTATTTGTATCATATCGTAGTTGATTTATTTTCCTTTCTTAAAGTTTTATTCCTAATTAGCAGAGTTTAATAGCATCTTTAAGATTGTTTTATTTCTTAAATAAAGTTTTATTTCTCGTGTAAAGGTTCTATCTTGATAGTCGTTGAATTCCAACTTTTTGTATAAAGAAATAACAAAAAGCATCTCTTGCCTTTGATTAATCGGGAAATTCTTACCCACACTCTTCTCGTGCGCACCGCTCCGTTGGATGCGCGACATATAAGCAGGAAGACTTATCGGATAAGAATTTCCCTGATTAATCTGCACGAGTCGTATTAATCAGCACAAATCGGATATGATGGAGCAACTGATGTGAGTCATAATAGTGCAATTAACATGTGACCGGCAAACATTATACATTCATCCATGCAATTAACATGTGACCGGCTAACATTACACATTCATCATCTAATTGATCCCATCAAACATTCATACAACTGATACAAGCACGCCTCCACACACACACACACACAAAAACAAACAAACAAGACAAATGGTGGTGTTTCATAAAATTAGGCGTATAAACTAATTCTTACCTGATCAGAGATCATGAATCATAGCCGCCAACAAGAACCAGGTTCATGAAAGCATTTTCTAGTAATTTTTTTATTTTTTATTTTTATTTTTAAAAATCCATTTGATTCTCTTAATCAAATGTCAGCAATTGTCATATAGTACCCCCAAAGAAAAGAAGAATAACCAGTCTGGCTCACAACATTTCTCTAAACCCATTTCGGTCGTTCTATTATTACTATTTCCTTGTATCACAAAATATAATAATCAACTACCACCACCAGTTGAATTATTAAGAATGAAATATAATAATGAATAAAAAACGAATTTTACACTTGTCATTTCTCATCAATGTTACATTATCTAGGCACTTTTTATGCCTCATGGAAAAACCATTACTAAAAATACAGCATGCTTCAAAACTTGACCAAAGAAATGTAATGAAAAGGAATAAGAAAGTAGAGACGAGATCCCTAAATATTAATAAGCACACATATATATGGTTTAATTAAATTACATGTCAATGTCATCTAATCCCTGTCCATAAAAACAGACTCAAACGTGGCTGCCTGTATTATTATTATAAATACAAAAGAGAACAAGTACCTTAACAGAACAAAAAGGTTTAAACATTAAACAGAACAAAACAAAAACTAGATCCGTGCATCATAGTACACTACTACTACTGTCTACTACTACACGAACGAGTACGTTGATAAACTTGATACAATAGTCGTACCTTAGAATTTCGTGAACGTTAGGCAGCTTCAGAAATATAAAAAAAAAGCCCCTTAAGAATTCATGCCCAGGGCAGGCCACAAAGGATCTTCTTTGTTTTCATACATTGCAAAGAGCTGCTTAGAGTAACGAGTTGCGAGTGTAATGCACAATTCCAGCCCTTTTGGTTGAAATTCCACCAATTCCTCCACAGATTTCTTCAAACCACCTTCTGGATCTCCATCTGTCAGGAATTCACCAAGTATGCTGCCCCTGTAAGTTTTAACAAGTTATATTGTGTGGTGATCGTAGTTGTTCAAGTGCTATGCAATGCCAACACGAAGACGGGTTGCCTAGACAACCATTAGGAGGCAGCGTTGACACCTTTTTCAAATCTCATAATATTGATGATACTGTGCACAAGTGCAATAAAACACAAAACAATATCCTCACCTTCGAACCAAGGGCCAATCGGAGTTAAGTACTATCAAACCCAAGTATAAGCTCATTGAATATCAAACAGCTAACTGTAACCATACCGCTCTCATAATGAACACATCACATGTACATGAAAGTGAGAGATATGTATGCATATGGTAAATGAGTTCAGCAAAAGCCTCGGGTTTCCCATCTTTGGCTTCAAAGCTTTGTGTGTATGCAAGGGGAGATAATAAATAAAAAAAAATAAAAATAAAAACATGATCAAAAAGCAACACCACCTCACCTCTTGAGTTAGAAAGATAGCATAAGGATAAAAATGATTCTCATTATTTTTTCCTTCTGTTGTTCACCCGATTACATACACCAATCTGTTTCTGAACAAGGACACACAAATCTTACTCTAGATTCTGTTGCCACATGGCACACCTACAGCATTACACATGGCAGCATTACACCTCAGCATTGCATCATACAAATATATAAATATATAGAATAGCTAGGTAGTTCCTTTAACATCCCCCTCAAACTGATGGGGCATTCCACCACATTCAGTTTGTCTCTATTTGCTGCAAATTTGGAGTTTGGCAATGCCTTTGTAAAGCAGTCTGCTATCTGATCACAGGATGGAACATAGACCTTCAGCTTCTTCTTCATGACTTGATCTCTAACAAAATGCACATCTATTTCAATTTGCTTTGTTCTGGAGTGAAACACAGGGTTGTAAGCTTGGGCACCTGCACTTACATTGTCACACCATGTAACAGGTATACAGGATATAGGAATATGTAGTTCATGTAAGAGTGATCTCAGCCACTGTATTTCTGCTGCAACATTTGCCAAAGCTCTATATTCTGACTCTGTACTTGACCTGGCCACCACTTGTTGTTTCTTTGAACTCCAAGATATCAAGGACCCTCCTAGGAAGATACAGTAGCCAGCCATGGACTTCCTATCAACCACATTGCATGCCCAGTCTGCATCACTAAAACCTGTGATGTTTAAGTTCTGGCTGGGATGAAAATGTATACCCAAGCTGAGTGTTCCTTTAATGTATCTCACCAACCTCTTCAATACAAACCAGTGAACTTCTCTAGGACAGTGCATATACTGACTTAGTTGATTTACTGCATAACTAATATCTGGTCTTGTGTAGGTCAGATATTGAAGACCTCCCAGGATAATTCTGAAAAGAGTAGCATTGTTAAAGGAGGTGAACTGCTGGAGGTCAAATCTGCATTAGTTGTCATTGGTGTAGGTACTGGCTTCAAGTGTTGGAGGTTCAATCTGTTCAGCAATTGACCAGTATAGTGCTGCTGATTTAGATACAATCATGTGCCATCTCTGTAAGCCTGCAACCCAAGGAAATGTGACAAAGATCCTAGATCTTTCAGAGCAAACTTAGTGTTAAGAAGCTTAATGAAGGCACTTATCAGTTTGGAGTCATTTCCAGTAATCAAGATGTCATCCACATAGATACATACATTAATGACTGTTTTGACTGAAGTATGAACAGGGATGTATCTGACTTTGACTGATAGAATCCTAGCTTCACAAGTTGAATCTTCAGCTCCTCAAACCAAGCTCTAGGGGCTTGTTTTAAGCCATATACAACCTTCCTCAGGTGACACACATGATTGGGTTTTGTGGGGTCCACAAAGTCCTCTGGCTGGGGCATAAAAACATCTTCATGTAGAGTGCCATTCAAAAAGGTATTATTAATGTCCACCTGTCTGATATCCCAGTTCAAAGATACAACAATAGCAAGTACAACTCTTATAGTAGAAGCCTTTATGACAGGACTAAAAGTCTCACTATAATCCAGTCCAGGGGTTTGATGGAAACCCTTAGCAACTAGCCTTGCCTTGTGTTTCAAGATGGATCCATCAGGTTTCGGTTTGAGATTAAAAACCCACTTATTTCCAACCAAGTGTTGTTTAGGACTGGGGGGAACTAAATCCCATGTGTGGTTGGTGACAAGTGCTTTGTATTCCTCCTTCATGGCACCATGCCACCGAGGGGATTTGATCGCCTCTGATGCTACAGATGGTTCTGTCGGAAAGGTGGGAAGAGCTTTGGAGGCTAGGTAAGAAAAGGTCTTAGGTTTATAGATACCAGATTTTGATCTGGTTTGCATAGGGTGGATATGAGGTTTTGTAGAAGGATTTGGTAAATGGGAGGGACTGGATGGAGGAGTTGTGACGGATTGAGAGGAGGAGGAGCTTGAGTGAGGTGAATCGGTGATGGAAGGGGAGCCTAGGGAGGATGGTGTTTGAGTGGTGATGTCTTGGCTGTGTGGAGATGTGTGAGGAGTGGTGCATTGTGCAGGAGAGGGAACTGGTGTGGAATCATGTAAGGACTGATAGTCAGGACTGTTTTGTCCAGCAGGAGAACCTTCAGATGCACTTACCAAGGGATCATCAGGATCCTGTAAGACATAGAAGGGGTTGGATGTCAGATGAGCATCTGACACAGATGAGGAAGAAGGACCCTGGGGGCAAAACAGAGATTTGTAAGGAAACTCTTGTTCATTGAAGATAACATTTTTAGAGATATACACTTTACTAGAATAATCTAGACACAGATACCCCTTATGACAAGGACTAATCCCCAGAAAAACACACTTGGTAGTGTGAAACTGAAACTTTTGTTTTTGGAAAGGTCTGAGACAAGGGAAACAGGTGCTACCAAAAACTTTAATCATACTATAATCTGGTATCTTATGAAATAGAGTTTCATAGGGAGACTTGGCACTTAGAACAGGAGTTGGAAGTCTATTGATAAGGTAAGAAGCATAGGAAAAAGCCTCCCACCAGAATTTTAGAGGCATCTCAGATTGGGCTAGAAGTGTCAATCCTACTTCAACAACATGTCTGTGTTTCCTTTCAACCTTTCCATTTGGGCCATGGGCATAAGGACAAGGATGTCTGAAAAGTATTCCTTGGTCTGTGGGGTATGAGCTAAAAGATCTGAATTCCTCCCAATCTGTTTGGAGACATTTTATGTTTCTGTTAAACTGTTTCACAACTAGAGTTTTAAAATGAATGAAAGTGTTGAGAGCATCAGATTTATGTGTGAGAGGGTAATTCCAGACATATCTACTAAAGTCATCAACAAAACTAATGTACTATTGATACCCTTTTGTAGATAGGACTGGTGCAGGACCCCAGAGATCTGAGTGAATTAAATCAAGACAAGCTGCACTTTTAGACACATAATTTGGGTAAGGAAGAGCATGACAAGCATTACAGAAATCAAAGCTTTTTTTCACTGAAACATTACAAAGACTCAGAACTTGACTAAGGACTTTAGAAGATGGATGACCTAATCTTCTATGCCAAACATTGGCAACATCATCAGACTTAAGAGAGGAAACTAAAGAGGTTGACATACTGTCACCTTTCTTATTACAAACAGACACAAGACACTGAGATTTCTGACTAAGTTTGGAGTGAAGAGAGTTCTTGTCATGATCCTTTGGTAACTGCATATGATATAGTCCATCTTTAAGCAAAACCTTCCATGTACTCTTGTCCTTAACAAAACAACAATCAGAATGGAATTCCATTAGAACATGATTATCTAAGGTAAGTTTAGATACACTCATTAAGTTCTTAGTTATATTGGGAACATGCAAGACGTTATGAAAGGCAAGATTATGTTTATGAGCGGGAATAAAAAACTGGCCGATGTGTTTGATTGGAAGATTCTCACCCCTTCCAACAGTTAGACCATCAGATCCATCATATCCTTGACTCAGTGGCAAGCTATTGAGATCAGCAGTGATGTGGTTGTTGGCACCACTGTCAGCATACCAACTACCATCACTAACTGATTCTGGGGAAGCAAAGTATGATGTTGGTTGGCCATTGTAATTTGAAGCTCGTCCTGAATTTCCTCTGAATCCTTGCCCACCATTTGAAGGAATTGACCCATTATACCTGTAATAGCACTCCACAGCTGTATGTCCAATTCTGCTACATACTTGACAAGTAGGTCTATTGTTTCCTTGCTGCACATTGCCATTACCTCTACCACCCCTATAGCCTCTGCCATTTCCTCTTCCATTGTTATTGACACCACTGTTGTTCTGTGGCCTGTATTGACCTCTACCAGGAGCACCTCCAGATCGATTTGAAGCCAAGTGAGCAGAGGGACTTCCCAAATCTAAGGTTGGTGTTGGATTAAAACGAGCTAATAGCCTTTTATGAGTAATTAATTGAGACTGTACCTCTTGCCAGGTTAGAGTTCCGATTCTTGAAGTGATGTTCACAATAACAGACTCATAGTCTTTGTTTAGGCCTCCTAAAGTGGCAAGGATCAACTCTGAGACAGATATTGGGTACCCAACAGCTGTTAATCCGTCGGAGTAAGACTTTATCTGAGACAAATAGTCCGCCATACTCTTGGTTCCCTACTCAGTCTTGGTAAGTGCAGTTTTGTATTCCAGCATCCGTGATTCGGTATTGTGGAATAAAACTTCCAATGTTGTCCAGACTTCATTCGAAGTGGTGCAGCCAAATACTTCAGTAAGCGCTTTGCTTAGTCATGGAGCTCATAAGCCAGCTCATTAGCAGTGAATCGGTGGCAATCCAGTCTTCATATGCTGGGTTTATTTCCAGAGCTGAGGTTATTGCAGATCCAGTAGTTGGAGGTAAGAAACGCGGTGGAGCAGCCTTGGTCCCAAACAGGAACCCGTCTAACCTGTGACCTCAAACAAACGGGATGACAACGGATTTCCAGAGAAGGTAGTTTGTTCGATCTAATTTGACATTACAGCTTTGATTCAGGCTTCCTCCAAAGGATTGCTGAGGTAACCGAACAAGGGAAACTGAAGACCTGGAGAAGCAGTAGTGTTTGAGGATCCGGTGAGATTACTTACCGGAGGTGTTGTGAGGATCGGTGGTATTGGTGGCAAATTTGAGGAAACTTGGCCGGAAATTGGTGGTAGAGTTGTTACTGAGGTGATATGGGGTACGGAATGAGCTGAGAAGCTTCCTAGTGAGAAGCTTACAGTGTTCACCGGAGCACCGGTGGATGGTGCAGTCTCCGGCGGTGGTGTACCGGCCATAGTTGGCTCCGATACCAAGTTAGAAAGATAGCATAAGGATAAAAATGATTCTCGTTATTATTTCCTTCTGTTGTTCACCCGATTACATACACCAATCTGTTACTGAACAAGGACACACAAATCTTACTCTAGATTCTGTTGCCACATGGCACACCTACAGCATTACACATGCCAGCATTACACCTCAGCATTGCATCATACAAATATATATATATAGAATAGCTAGGTAGTTCCTTTAACATCTTGCAATCGCTTAACAACTATTGCGATGATATTCAAACAGAATAACAACACAATGCTTGTTCAAGATGGAGGCAAGTCATGAGTTCAAACCTCACTGCATCATCTACTTACACCCCAATAAGATTCGTTGTGTATGCCTTTTATTTGCCTTAATTATGTGTAATGTTACGCTCAGACTCTTTATATGAGACCTATTATTGAAGCGTGTCAAAGTGTTATATGTTTAAAAAATACATAAGTTACTCAAGTATTTCATTTTGAATCAAAATTTCCCTAGTGACCCATAAGCCATTTTGGCAAGTCACACTCAATAATCATCATGCAAATCTTGATGTGAAGTAAAAAGTAAAATCAAAGCATACCTCGTCGCATCACATTGGCTAAACCCTCTTTGATTCTGATGTATAGTTGCTTTACATGATTGTTCATCAGACGTTTGTTGACGATAAAGAGCACACACAGCCTTCATGCATAATTCAGGATCTTTACCAAAAGCAGCTAGCATATCAGCTTCGAATTCCCATTTAATTAAATGATCCTTCTTTCTTCCTATCAAACTCATGATTTCATCATAATCCACATTACCTTCTGATTTATCTTCTGATTCACTAGCAGATTTCTCGTTACTGTTAGCAATCTCATCTCCTTCAGAACACTTATCAGCTACTGAGAGATCTGATTCCGACTCACTAACTATAAAGCCATTTAAACTTTCACCTTCAGAATCAGATTCACTATCGTCTGTTTCATCATCCGTAAAATTCCCTGTTGTTGGAATACCGCGATTACTTTTGCTCTCAGATGATTTTTTCTGTGGGACGCCTTGCCCTCGAAGAGAAGGCACGGTAGCTAGTTTTGAATATCTCTTCCGTAGCCTATGAAGTGGAACATTATCATCGGCATCACTTTCACTGTCGCTGTGAACAATATGAGAGGCTCTTTTCCTTTTAGATGCTAGCAATGACGGTGTACCCTGATAGCAGTGCGTTATATCATCCTCGATTTCACATTCATCCTTAACAATCATAGTATTTCGGGAAGATAAATCAGCTAATTTATGAGCCTTATTTGTTGATTGCTGAGGGCCATGTTGATTTAAAGAACTTCCTTCATCATCATCGTCACTAATGTCAATTAGACCAGCCATTGCAGGCAAGCCACCAGCTGCTGGTGTTACAGGTGCCATTTTATCAGGAGTTTCTTTATGGAAGTTCAATTGTTTTCTGGTCTGAGAACTATGTTCTTTCCTTTTCTCATGAAGAATCTCTCCCCTAGATCCGTTTATTTGGCTTGCCTTTCCATTCAAGGTATGAATCAGTGGCGTGGCTACATCGCAACATTCTTCCTTCATGAGTTCTGTATTAACAACCGGTTTCACCACGACATTGGTCATTCCACTTACGGAGGACAAGTTATTCTCCAAAACTCTGACCTGTGACTCTAATTCCTTGCATTTCGCCTTCCAAAATCCAACTTCACTCTCAGCCTTCTTCTTTTCACAATCCAAAACCTTATTCTCAATCATCAACTCCAAAACCTTATCGTTCTCGACTTCCTCCATCAGGTCTACACCAGACTTTTCTCCTTCCGCTTCTTCCTTGTCACCGTTCGTTGTCTGAGTACTTTTTTCATCAGATCCTTTGATTGTTTTTGGAAATGATTTCAACACGTTGTTTTGAACTTGCAATACAACGATTTGTCTTCGTAGTTCTTCGATATCATTTCTCTTCTTCTCTAAGTCTGATTCAAGGCCAATGGACCACTCCTCAACTTTTTCACACCTCTCTTCCAATACAAAACACCTAGAACAGTATTCTGATCCTTCTTTAATGCTCTCCAATCCACCTCCAATTCCATTACCAACTTCCAGTAATTCTTTTTCTTGCTCCATTTTCTATCAGTCAATTCGTGCTTGCCCAAATTCCACAAACCCTAAGCTCAAAATAAGATAAGCTTTTCAAAACAGTCAGAATGTTTACACTATTTTCAAGAATTTTGTGGTAACACAAGCAATCAAGATAGTTAAAACATCAAACGACTTCCCAAAATTCCCCTGATAAATTGCAAAATAGAAGTAAAACCGAAAATAAGTCACATACTTATACCATATAATAGCTAGTTCGAAGAGGAAAAACGGAGAATCTTGAACAAGGAAGAACATAAGCAATCGAACAAACTTACAAGGAAGCGAAGGGAGACTCCACGCTCTTTTCTCCGATACGCTACAGCAGCACCGCCCAACTTCCTGCCATTATTTATTTCTTCTGTTTCTAACGCAAGTCTAAATTGCAAATTAGTCAGGTAACTGGGTTAATGTAACGTTTTAATCCTCTTATTTTTGTCTAATTGCAAATTTAGTCCTCAATTTAAAGTTTATTTACAAATTTCATTCCACCGTCCGTTGATGCAGTAAATTAATGGCCTGAGTTTGGATTTCACTTAAAATGGTCGGATAATTGATTATTTGTCACGGTGTTTGATAATATAAAGAGTTCAAATGTTAGCTAGGGTGGAAAAAGCTAAAGATCTCGTAGCATAAAGATCCGTAAACGAACCTTACGGAGGAACCCTTCGGTTTTCGGATATTGGATTGTCACCAATATTGAAACTCGGCAAAATAGCCCCGTAATTTCGAGAGAAGGGGTGCCTATTCACAAAATGGTACTATGCCCAGCGACTGTTTACGAAAACAAAGGTCTCTGCAAAGTCGTACGACCGTGTATGGGGCTGACGTTTGCCTAGTGCCGGAAGGTAAAGGAAGTTGGTGACCTAGTCACTCGACATGATGGCGAACTGTAAATTTTTTCTAGTCTTGGTATATAAACTGCAAAGCTAAAAGAAATCCGAGAAAAAAATATGGGGTGGTCTTGGTATATAGAGTATAAAGCTAAAAAAAATATGTTGGTGGTGGGGTTTGACCTTACAACCTAGAATTAAGGAGACTAAAAATAGTTTGTTCTTAAACCACTAGGATATAAGGTCTTTTATTCAAGAAAAAGACACATAACATACTAATATTAACACTACTATTAATACAATAATAAAAATATTTATTTTTTTTCAAAATTTGGGGGTGGGGCTTGAAACCACCCCACCCCTCACTTAGTTCCGCCCCTGCCTGGTGACAGAGGAGCGGACGACCGAATCCCCGGTAGACTGCGTGTAAAACTCATCCTATAACTTGGATAAAAAATGCGGTAATATCATAATTGGTCCAAAATGTAGGGGGGAAAAACCAAGACTACAGCCGCAGTTAGTCCACGTGGAGACATTTCCTCCAAAAATCATCCTCCTCCAACACCAGAGCACTGCAGTTGCAATAAGAAAAAACAAGTTGCGGGACCAAAATTACAACCATAGTTGAAACTTGAAACAAGACTAAAATGGTAACTATGCTATGTTACTGGACTAGCTTTGCACCTTTTCCTCAAGTATTGTTGTTTAGGTATTTGGTCGGGTGTATCGTGTCACTTACCATATAGCCGGCGCCAGCTTGGAGAGTGGCGGCGAGGAGACTCAGTCTTAAGTCCAACGGTTTCGGGCTAACTGCATAATGTTTTAGTAAAAAAAAAAAAAAAAAAATCGTATAGATTTAATCTGATCCAACCTAATATAATATGTTACTTTTCTTTTTTGATAAAAACCATTTTTTTTTACTCCAATCGATAAAGGTCCCAATAAAAAAATTTACTTGGCAAAAAAAAAAAATAGATATACAAACAAGTTTTATTAATTTTTTGTTTGGAAACTATAGAAATTAAAAAGAATATATTATTTTATATTATTATATATATATATATATTATATAATCAATTTTTTGTTTGAAAAACTATAGAAATTAAAAAGAATATATTATTTGTTGGAAAAAAATGTAGTACTTAGATTTGACAGAGAAGTAGAAACTCCAAGGCACGTTAATAACGTTGTCTTTTAAGAGATATTTCGTCCACACGATTTGTCACTAATAGATCAAATGAAAATCTCTTTCAGGATGCAATAGAGGTATTTGATTCAAACAGTGACTTATTTGAATCGAACCCGATGACATTCAAAGTTTTTTCTGATGATGCCCTCAAACTTATGAATTTGCATCTTGTGCCTTTTATAGGCTGCAAGTACCCCATAAATGAATGGATGAACTCCTTGCACGAAATGGTAGGGTTGTCATTGTTCACCGGATGAAAGAATGCAACTCTTACACGAAATGGTAAGTACATATCAGTTCGAAAATGCATATCCCTTCAGGTCGAACCCCGTTTCGTTGCGATAACATTAATTCGTACGGCAACTCGTATGCAAACGATTATAAAATATTACTTTATGAAAAAATTTCTAACATTATTTTATATTATTATTATATATATATATATAAAAAAAAGCACACAAAGAAAAATAAAAAGTATGTTTTGTGTATACGTATGAATTTGGTTTTTGTTCTAAATATATTAGAAAAGACAACTTTGTAGGCATGTTTTGAGGCTATCAATAAATTGACTTTTGTATTTACGGATGTTAAAAACACGATAAGTATGTTTTAAAAAAAAGCTTCAACTAAAATGCCCAATTCTGGGACTTGGTCTTAAGCCCAATTAATGCCAGGACCGGCCCTCGGTGTATTGCAGACCAATATGGAATTGGGGTACATGGGGCCAGTGTTCCAAACTCAGATCCGAAAAAAACAATTTCATATTAAAATGATGTATGCATCGATGCCTCCGCTGAGAACTTTTTCTAGGTCCTCCACTCAGACACGTTTTCTATTTTTATAGTGTTACTGCAAGATATATTTTCCCGTCATTTATGACATGGCTTGAATTATAGGGAGTTTTCAATGTTGATTTCCATCTCGTCATGACAATATAACGCACATAAATGTCTTGGCATCTTGTTTGCACAACCAAATAATTTTTGGGGGGAATAATGGAGAAGAACATAAATATTTCATCAATTGAGTAGAATGACAGTCTTTTGAAACTTTTGCATAAAGGACAAAACTATTTATTCACTGTCGAAATTCACTGTTTAAATTAACTGTCGAAATTCACTAATTTTCAAAATTCATTGTCGAAATTCACTAATTTTCGGGATTCACTGTCAAAATTCACTGATTTCGGGATTCACTGGGGAGATTCACTGATTTTCAGGATTCACTGTCTGTCCTTCTCGCTATAAAAATTATGCAATTGTCCTTCTCCCTATAAAAAATATGTAGTTGTCATGTTAATTAAAAATATTTCAGATTGTGTCATAATCCCTAATTTCCTATAATTTTTTTTTATAGTATCCTTATTGATTTAAGCATAGATGGAGCTTACCGGATGAAATTCCTTTTAGCGGTAGTTAGTTTTTTCCATAGGTTTTTTAAGGCTCAAGGATTGCAATAGATACTCGGAGCACTCTTGATCAATAATTAGTCATTGAATTGTTTTTCTTAATTTAATTCGGTATCCAAAACTAACTAGCCGACTAATCCGGAATCCGACGTGAGTTGGGCCTGCAAAGAATAAGGCCCTTCTACATAGTTCCTCTGAGGAGAAACTGAAAAAATATTAACAATTTTATCTATATTAAGGCTCAAACTCGATATCCAGGAAGGGGAAAAAAAAAACACTACAAGATACTTTTTTTTCCCCTAACTTATTGTTTTTATTTTTCATTAATTCATCCCAACACACATATACTATTAGGGGTACATAATGAGCTAGACAATACAAGAGTACATCTATTAATAATGGTACTACTACCTAGTACGTCCATTAATAACATTATAACTATCTTTATACAAAATATTTGTTGCATAATATATCTGTCAAGTCAATATGATAAAGGACCATTTTTATTTTATTTTATGATAATGGACATTGGAAACTTAACCACACTTTGATATTAAGAGAATAAGCATAAGTTTTAACATATTCTTGAAATAAAAAACTTAACCACACTTTCCTTTATTTTATATGTTTATCTTACAACGGTGATATAGTAAAAAAATACTACAACTAGTATTTTTTTTTTCTTTACTTTTTATTTGAGAAGCCTTTACACCCAGCAGAGGCCTCAGACAAGGGGACCGAGCACTGTGCACTTTTTGTCTTATCATGGAAGCCCTTAGTCATAAAATTCACGAAGCTGTCAATCAAGGAAGATGGAAACCTCTGAAAATCTCTCGGCATGGTCCACCAATTTCTCATATGTTTTTTGCTGACGATTTATTATTATTTGGAGAAGCTTCAGAACGCCAGGCCAAGATTATCAAAGAGGTACTCCTAGATTTTTGCAATTGCTCTGGACAAAAAATCAGCACTTCCAAATCCAAATTTTACACATCCACCAATGTGGGGCTTCAAACGATTGCAACTTTGTCCCACTGCTTACGAATGAAGTACACAAAGGATTTGGGAAAATATCTGGGCGTTCCCCTACTCCATGGAAGAAAGAAAGTATCCCATTTCCGGTATCTCGAGGACAAGATGAGGAACAAACTGAGTAATTGGAAATCGAAATGCCTCTCTAGAGCGGGGAAACGTATTCTTATACAGAGTTCTTTAGCAACACAGGCCTTCTACACCATGCAAACTGTCCTGCTCCCTATTACAACTTTGAATAAATTGGAGAAGACATGTAGACAATTTTTTTGGGGAGACGATGACCAAGGCCGTAAAATGCACACGATAGCCTGGGATACTCTCTGCCAACCAAAACAGGAGGGCGGACTGGGCTTCAAAAAGCTGTATGATATGAATATTTCATTTCTTGGGAAATTGGTGTGGGATCTCATTACCCAGAAGGACACCCTGTGGGTCAAGGCCTTATCCCAAAAGTATAAGGAATTGTCAACCATAGCTAAAACAGGAAGCTCTTCAACATGGAAAAGAATCTGTAAGGCTTATTCACACATTATAGACGGGCTCGAACAGGTTGATAATGAGTTTAAATGGAAGGGGGATCCAAAAGGTAAGTATACAGTGGCCTCAGGGTATTCCTTACTTCGACCCACTGGTGATCAAGGGATGCTGGATGACATCTGGAAGAAGATCTGGGACCTAAAAGGACCGACGAGAGGCAACTATAATTTATGGAGTATCGTTCATGGTGCCCTTCCGGTAAACCGTATGCTCTATGACAGACATATAGTGGACGACCCAACTTGCGACATTTGTGAGGAGGGGAGGAGTCCATACTTCATGCCCTCCGCGATTGTAATTGGGCTAAGGAAGTTTGGAACCAGTGCGTACCTCGTGAGGAGCAAGGGGATTTCTTTGGGGCTACCTCAGTGGCGGATTGGGTACGACTTAATTTGAATACGAATGGGAGGAATCTCTTTGGGACACCGAAGTGGGTGTATACGTGGAGGGAAGCATTGTCCGGGATTTGGATGTGGAGAAACAAGCACATTCATGGACATGAAGAGGATAAGCCGACATCGTTTGCTTTTGTTGCCAAAATGGTGGAACGAACTAGGAATCTCCGTCTAGCTTGGTGTTTATATTAGTCCGTAGATTTTCTACTAAAAACACATTTGTAATTTAATACTATCGCCTATTTGAAGGCAAGTCAATAAAAAGATCCCTTTACTAAAAATTAAAAAAAAACAAATGTTACTGAATGATGAAGGTGGTGCATGCAATATATTTCTTTTTTTTTTTTTTTTTCCTTTCTTTCTGTTTTCTTTTATAAGAAAAAGGGTTAATCAGTTAATGCAATAGGCCCCAAAAATAGACATTAGTATCAAAGGGGTGGATAGCATATATAGGAGGATCTTTTGATATTAGATCTTATATACTTAATTAATCTTTCCAGCTACCTCCTTTCCACTCCCGTCACCATCACTGGTGAAGGACAAAATTTCTTTAAGCTTCTTTTTTATTTTTAAATTTCAAATATTATGTATTACATCATTTATTTTATAAATAATTTTTGGGAGATTTCCTTATTTATTTATCTCTGAATTATCTATTATATGTTCGAATGAACCTTATTGCTTGAACTTATCATCAATAATTATTTTCAGCCATAATTAACATGTAGTTTTATCTGTCTATCTTCGTCTCAAAATGTAAATTCGTTTAGTTTTTTGAATTTGTCTCATAATTTAAGTCCATTTGAAATATCAATAGAGTATTTATTATACATTCACCTACTTTAATGATAGAGCATTAATGAGATTGACATTTTATTATACATTTATCTATTTTACAACTATTACATTAATGAGAGAGCATTTATTATACATTCACCTGTTTTACAACTATTATATTAATTAGAGCTATTACATTAATGAGAGTCAAAGGGTATTATAGACTTTTACAACTAAAATTAACGTCATTTAACAACTTTTTTAAACTGTATGAAAAGATCTAAACGGATTTAAATTTTAGGACATATGTAGTAATACGTAAAACGAAGGAGAGTGTCATGTGAATTAGCAGCGAGAACGTACATGCGAACAAACGTATGAAAATTAAATAGAAGCGTAAGTTTCGATGCAAACATATATTCGAATTTATAATAGCAAAATGCCGCAGAGAAATGTATGACAGATATATATGATTGCATTTTTGTATAATAATTAATTTATACCGTAAATGTGATGAACGTACGGTGGAATAATTAAAATTTGATGAAGAGTGGTACATGCCATGCATAACGTGCATCAAACCGTCCATAATAATTATCTGTGTTAGAAAAAACACTTATAGTTGATGCATGCATATAAAATAAAGAAAGGAATATATACATATATATGTACTTACAATGACAGGAGACAAATGAGACACTTTTGCCCTTGATATATAGTCACAACAATGAATATCCCCAACACATGACTTAGTGATAAATGATTTGAGTGTTTATAAAAGGATAACTGAATCTTACACTGGAGTGTGGAAGTTCAAACCCCTTAAATTGAGGACTTTTTTCAGTTGTTTAGTGTAATAGCAACCCCATGCATGACTCTAAACCGTTAGGTTACCTGATTAATATTTTCATTCATTTCGTGGGATAAATGGGTGTGAACCCTGTTGGTTAGAGTACGTCAAACGGTTAGTCACTGTAGAAAACATAAAACAGGAATTGAAACTAAACTGAACTAATTTTTATTAATTTCGAACTGATCTCATTTGGCTGTGAAGCCTTACATTTATAGCTGAAATAACACTCTCTAATTTATTCAAAGAATAACAGATAAAGTCTTTTATCTAATCTTCTTTTCATATTTGAATCACATTATCATAATGAGAGAATTGGTGAGCTCTAGGACTCTTTGTCACTGCACAAATGCCGGCTGGGGTCTTGTTAATTTCCAGAGTTTGATTGTGATCCTCCTCCTTATTCTTCTGCATCCTTATTACTCCTGGATCACACGGTATGTTTTTGAATATGTTTGATGTAACGCCCCGTTCCCGGACACCGAGTCCTTATCCGGAAATCGAAACGCTCGGCACGCATAATATTAAATAAATAATATTACACGTAAGCCTCTACTACGTCGTATCAAATAAAAGCAAACGGAAGCTAAAAAAACTCGGGTAATTTTTTTTCAAACATCTCAGAATAGAAGTTCAGGAACTAGAGAAGGAAATGTAAAGTTATTACATCCGAAACGAACCAACGAATCCAAAATTATACGAATTTCAAAGTACTAAAAGTAAACTACTAGTTCCAATAACCCAAATCTATGAAATAAACGTAAATAAACAAATAATAAACAAGGTCTTCAAGTCCGGCGTCCTCAAACGTCGTCATCAAAGTCCTCCTCGAACTCATCATTTACCTGTTCGTTTTCTCTCCCCCAAACACATAAATAAACATGCATTTGAGGTAAGTACAATGTACAAAGTAAGAAGTAGAAGTTACAATATAATTAAGGTTTATTATTAAAAGATTTGCTTTACTGAGACCGACTCGATCTAGGGTTCACTACATGCCCATCGACACGTCGTGACTATACGTTTCTAACTTAGCTTATCTTTGTTACATCATTACTCAAGGACACAATGCATGGTGAAAATTCCACCACGAGATATACTTGCCAACTACGGTGATTAGCACGGTAGTCCCGGATCTCCCGGTATGCATATACTTTCGATGGATTTCCTCCACTACCCTTCAGCCTTTTGAGCCAATAGCGTTGTCCACCTTTTATGAACGTATCACATCGCCGATTTGAATCAGTGTCTAACCAAGAATAGATGACATTTTAGCTTTTACTACACTTATGTAATTATTAATGTGAATTAACTAGCCACCTAAGTGTTTTCAGAATAATACTCACCTTATCAGCTCTACTCCCTCACTTAGAAAACTAGACATCACATCCTATCAATTACACAGACATTGATGAACCCTAGTTCATCAAAGCACAAGCCCTTTCATGCCCTTCCGACGGATCCAAAATTCAACTCCTTTAAGAGTAATCGTTCGTTGTTTTAATCGAACGAATCGTAAACTCAATCGGGCTTGTTCATATTTAATTAGTGTTATTTAATCATGAATTAAGGTTTAAAATTCAAAACATAGCTTAAAACAACATTATATAGAAAACTGGGGCAATGCGTACGCATTACTCTGGAACGCGTACGCATTGAACCTGCTGCACTTATTCTAAGCAATCCTGTATTAGGAATGCGTGCGCATTGCTAGCCAATGCGTACGCATCTTACGCAGAAAAAGCCCTAAAACCTGTTCTTCAACCCTTAACGATCTCTACTCGAATCTAAACAAGAGCACATGAATTATAGCAGAAAAACAGTAGAAAAACATGTCTTTTAAGATCCAAAACAAAACTTAATCCTTAAACATCATCTAAGCTTAAAACTTGATACAATATGCATCCAAAACATGATCTATTCTACTTTAAACCACAATTAGATTGTAGGAAGAGCTTCTTACCTTTAGCAAGCTTATTCCAACAAAGAAAACTCGTAAAAACAAAGCAATTAAAACCGATCTTTCTCTTATCAAAGCTTCAACTTTCTGCAATCAAAACGTTGTCTTTTTCACAATGATTCCGGCGCTCTACTCTGATCTGAAAACCGTTGAGAATCGACTTAGCAATTGATGAAAAATCCCTCAGCCCTAATTCCTTGCCCACACACGCAGAACACAATTTAGGAGGTGGAAAAATCTGATTTCTATTAGGTTATAAGAATTGTGGGGATTTATTTTCCTTAAATAACAAATCCCGAAAAAAGATAAAGATCTTATTATATTCCTTTATCATAAAAAAATCAGATTTATCAAATCAAAAAAAGATAAAGATCTTATTATCTTCCTTTATCATAAAAAATCAGATTTATCAAATCAAAAAAAATATAAAGATCTTATTATCTTCCTTTATACATATATATACATATATATCTCGAAATATATACATATATATCTCGAAATATATATATATATATAATTTAACAAATACTTAAACTCCGAATAAAAGGAACCGAACTCAATATTTCGTTTTCGTAAAATGACACGTCTGCCCTTTTCCGAAAATCGAAATATTACATTTGAAATCAGAACTCTGTTTGAATTTGTTGGCTGCATTATCCAATCTTTTGATTTGTTTCTTGCTGTGTTTGAATTGTTGATCTGTTTTTTTTGGTCCATGCACAAACCCAAGGGACTCTCAGCAGACTGACAGAAATGCAATGCAAAACCGAACTCTGACTGTGAACCTTCAAATCGAGCCGCATTCGTGTACGCAGGCATGCACAAGCCCAAGGGTAAATCTGGATTGGATTTGCACCCCCCCTGCGCCCGCGTAGAGAACGGTGTATAATGTTGGTTTTTTATTCCAACTACACTAAAACAATATCATATAAATATTGCTTCTTTTTCCTTCTTCCAACCAATGTGGGAGAAAAGTTTCTTCCCATTTTTCCTTTTCATAACACACACTTAAGCGATAGCGCAATATGACATATCATCAATTTTCCAACAAACCGACTTTAAGCGTTAATTTCTCATTCACTCGTTATCCGAATTGAATGATTCCAAATCTGAATTCATCTACGACTCACGTAGTTTTCAAATTAATAAAACATTACATATATTCTATACAAGAATATATCCAAATACGCTACAAAAGTCATTGAATAAAATGATTATAAAATCATTTTCAATTCATTTTTAATTCAATTCCACATTTTCTCCAACAAGTATCAAGTATGTTTTGTACTTTTGTTTATGCATATGATGATATGAATTTGAATTATTACTTAGGTATGTTTTGGGCTATTAATGAACTCAAATTTTGTATTTACGGATGTTATAAATACAATGTTGATATATTTTGTAAGTATGTGTTCAAGAAAAAAAAATTAAGCTGCAGCGCCACTGCATCGATTCGCCTTAAGCCTCGGGTTTGGTTGGGCGGCCTGTTTGCATGCACTTATGAAATGGAGTCATATCCTTTAAAGGAAAGAAGAGATTATTTTGATTGGTAAATAAGTTTGTTGGTCGAGAAAAATGGATTTAATTAGACAACCTACTATCTCGGTTAAAAATATAAGTCGTCCTCTGGCATTTTGTTTTGTCTCACAATATAAGTTCATTCTATATTACCAATCAACATTTATTATTCTTTTCTCTATTTTACCTCAAATTTATTATCAATCCAACAACTTTTCATTACTTAATAAGTAGGGTTTATTGTTAAAAAACCAATTTGAACTGTAAATATGCAATGAGGACAATGGAATTTTTTTTCGAGTAAAAGGAAATGTCTTTATTCTAATGTGATAGTAAACATTATATTTGAGGCCGGGTTAAACTCATAAAAAGCAATGGATTTAGGGTTATGAAACGATTGGATTTGTCCTTATCACTCATTTTATATTTCCACTGTCCTGATTTCTATTTCCCTCTCTTTTTTGTCCTTTTAAACCAATGCCCCTAATAAGTATTGCATTAATGATGGTCAATGGGTATTTTAAATATTAACCATCAAATTTATGACATTTAATCATTTTCTTAATATGTGTGAAAACACCTAGGATGACTTGTTTTTAGAACGGAGGTAGCACATTATACTGTATTGGAAATGTTCATTATATGTTAATGGAGTGTATTTTATATATCAAGAGATTTATGCATGATATAACGTTTGTAACAATGTTATACTAAACAACATGTATCACACTTTTCCACTTAATTCTCTTTCACATATATATAAAAGAGTATAAAAATATAAGAATATGATGTATGTTATTGTGTACAACATCTCTACGAGAAATGTATTCTAGTTTTTATTTATTTTGTTAATTTAAGAGATGGGGAAAAGACGTAGCAATTGGGGCATAGAGATATATATGATATAATGAATATTGTGGGCTACCTTTCAGCGTAGGAGTAAGGTCGCTTTTGTAACTTCAGATTTTCAGAATCACTGTGTCAAAAGAATTACTATGCCTTTAGGAACGGGAAGTTATTGTGTGGTGAGGAAATTTGAGATGAAGTGACGGGTGAAACGATCAGAACCGCACAATTTTAATACAGAATGAAGGAGTGTGGTGTGTGATGTGCCACACGTTGTCTCCGCACCGTGTGGAGACACCACACAATAATCTCCCTTTAGGAACAGTTATATTTTTATGAATTAGTACTCAATATAGGAAGTGCTCTTCTTCACTGTTTTAGGTAATTTTGTTGCGGTTATTTGAAGTAATTTTCAAAGTTACGTAGAGGGCGCGAGAACAAAAAAAAAAAATATTGAGCTCTAGTTCATATGATGATTTGAAACGAGTAACAGACGATTATTTTATCTTACTATTTGGGAAAATGTTAGAACCATTCAGCCACAACAAAAGACGTGAACTGATTTTTTATTAATGATCATGATGTAGTCTTATTATTCTCAATAATCTAAAATCAGGCATTGAAATTTCTAATGTCTATAGTAGATGCGGATGCACCGTGATGATAGCCGACCTGAACTACGCCACGTGTCATCATTTGAGGACAGGTAATAAATGACTAACCCCTAAATGAAGGGTATTAAGGGCCAAGAGCCCTAAAGAACATACCAGGGCAGGTCCCTAACCCCAGGTGGGAGATCGGCATATGCTCCTCCTCCAGCTACCGCAGGTCGGCTAGAGTCTGGTGAAGAGGAGTTGTCTAGTTCGGCCATAATGGCCTTGGGGGCTCAGCGCAGGACGCTCAGAGCAACCCCAGCTGTTATTCCACACGATGAGAACCTAGAGGTAAATGAAGAAAGAATCCTTAGTCATGAAGACTGTGATCTTGACATTAGATATGTCCATAATTATCCCTAAATCATAGGGATTTAGGCGTGTATATCCTTAGGGAAACAGGACAAGGAAAGAGATAAATCATCCCCTATATAAACAACCCTATGAATCTACTACGAGACTTGCTTCCAATTAAGTTATTGGTTACATAGGCAACTCGAGAGAATAACTCACGAGCTCAGTCTAAAATACACCAAAAAACACGTCCTCATCAAACACGATTTAGGGTTCATTGGATTAAAGGTCATTATCACAAAGGTAATTGACCCGGATTACTTGATAGACGATATCTAGCATCGTCACACCGCGGACCCCGTTAAATATAAGAGAACATTACATTTTACCTATAGAAAAATATTCCGGACTCCGTAAAAAAAGTAATTTACAGACCCGGTAAACTAGATTTCTGGATCCGCCACTGGTCTATAGACATTTCACCTATTCGTGACGGCTCTTACTTGCAAGCCGTAGAAATTTCTACGGATTAAACTTAGAGTATAGAAAATATTTATAAGCAATTGAAAATGTGTCATTTTGTAAATGTATGGATGTTAAAGTGTCTTAAATTGGGAACTTGTGATTGTTTTACCTATCATATTGAGATATGAACTTTCCTCACATCATAACCTAGATTTTCGGGATGAAACATTTTCTCTTATATGAGTTTGGGCTAACATTGGCCAATAAAAATTTCTAGGTACAATAACATGGAAAAAAATGTCAGAGTGAAAAAAGATATCAGACATTGTGCTTAGCCATAGTGTTTGTATCCAAAAAGAGTAATAGTATACTGACACAACTAGTTAAGAACAACGAGTGATACAACATGACTAGTTTTAGATCATTGATCAGCATATAGGATTAATTGATCATGATATAGCTAGGTCCATGATAAACAACAATACAAAATTAGATTGTAACACTCGTTGTAGCTGAATATCGTGACCATATACATATTTCATCTAAAAGGGGCGAGGAAAGTTATTATGCATGGGTTAATACCAAATAGATGGGTGAAATTTTGTTTTTCCACACCTTCTTTCATATAGTAAGAGTGTGTAGAGATGAATTGGATGCATCTCATCCCTACACTTAATTAGTTAATTTTTTTTTTTTTTTTTTGCCGGGATACGAAAGACCTAATTCTACGGGGAGGAATCGAACCAGTGTCTCACTTCTACCTGGAGCGCAGGTAGACTCCAGCGAGTGATAACCACTAGGGTATGTACCTTAGTACACTTAATTACTTAATTAGTATAACTCTCCAGACTCCAATGTATAGTAACTCATCTTCATAATCCCAAAGCCCTTGTTTGGTTTGGGACTAGGTTGATCCATTTGGATCCCAAACCAATATTTTATTCACCCCACTAACTTATTTATTATTATTTTATTAATTCTATTATTTTATTATAAATTCTTTCATCAATCAATCAACATCAACAAATAAAATAATATTAATCCATCACTTTATACACTCATTACACTATTTAACCATTACTTTTTCAATATAATATTTCAAATCAATAATCATTACTTTAACTACACAAATTTCAATACAATTTTTCAACTTTATCATCATTACTTCACTATATTTTATAATTCTTTCTCTTTCTTGGATCCAAATGGATCCAGTCAGTCCGAAACCAAACGGAGCCAAAGGGTTTGGCAGTAAAACAGTAAATCAGAATACAAAGTTTGTCATTAATTACTAGTCGGGCCGTTCAGCGTTCATAACATTATTATTAAAGAAAAAGAAAAAGAAAAAGAAAAAGAAAAGACGAGAGAGCCCGCACTCCCATGCAGTGATATGCAATAACTACTCCTATCACTCTCAGAAACCAAGAGGGGGGGCGGGGGGGGGGGGTACGCCCTGCTACTGATGAAAGGCTGTTTTTTATTTATCACGACAGACAGACAGAGAGAAAAGACAAAGATATAAAGAGTGTTCTCTTCTCTCGTTGTTAGCATTTGTATTGCATGTACTCCTTCACCTTCTACTCAATTAATATTCATTCATTCAAAATTCCCAAATTTACAAAGATCTCCATTTTAATTAATGTATATCATATGAAGCACGGAGATGCCGTGTCTTTTGCATTCAATTCTTTTCCAAATAGACACACAGAGAGTGAGAGAGCATCTTCTTTCTTCCTCCCCCCACCCCCATCCCATTACGCCTTACCACCCCCTCTCTCCTGCATCTTTAATTACGCAGTGACACAACTTGCAGATAATTTGTCTAGTTACGACCCCCTACCTCCCCCCCCCCACCCCTACATATACTCACATTTTCTTCATCTGCCCTTCTTCAACCTTATTAATTAACTTCAGTTTGCGCTATGTATTTACTTACTGCCCTGCCCCCCCCGGGCCGGTACGTACAAGCATTCACACTCCATCACTTGGGATTTTATTTAAATCTTCTACCTTCTTGTATATATATTGAGGTTGTCGGACACTGTTTAACTGTAATAATTAATTTAAAAAGTGAACGAAAGTTCCCAAAGGCCGACATATATAATTAAACTGTATTAAAAAAAAGGTTAAACCCTAACCGTGAGGGCCCTCGATCCCACAGGAATGCGATGAGAGGTTAATCAGGAGCCAGAAGCCTTAAGTCGAGAAATTGCCTTGATTCCCCATCATCATCAAGTTTTAGCCATCGAAATCAACCCTTTTACGGGAATCGAACATCTGATCTTCGCCAGGGTCCGATCATCATTACAACACCCCCAGCTCCTCAACACTAGGCCATATCCAGGGGATTTTAATTAAACTGTATTAATTTATATGGTTTGATGTACTCGATTAAAATAACTGAATGTAAGTGTTAGATAATAAATTGTCGAGCCGCAACTCAAAGGGTCCTCGACTACGTACCATGCCTCTATTATTAGTGAATGATGTAAATCGAAAAATATAGTCAATGGTTGCTCCATATGGGATTTTAACCTTAAGCTAACATTTCAGCACTTTAACCACCGAGTTATGTCTTTAGGGCAGTAGTAGTGACATGTTTTTCTACCCTTCTTTCTTACACCATCCAAAAATAGATAGATGCGAAAAAAATAATTAAGAATTAGTGAGCTTTATTTTCCACCCATTTTTGTTCATCCCTTCAACATGCACTTCCATTTATGGAAGCCTAAAGTGAAGGGCTTTTCAATCTAGGCAATTTTGGAGAGCCACTACCCGTAATTTTAAAGAGCCAAAAGTAGTAAGAATCAATTTGAATTTTAACATTTAAATGTGTGGGTCATGTTAGGTTTTAGATGACTTTTTTCAAAAAGGCTACTACGACCACCCTTAAGACGTTAGTTAGAATAAAGTAGTGCCTCTACACCCGAGATCTCGAACATTAAGTAATTAGTACTATATCTCTAAGCATCTACTAGATCCATTATCTCTAATTAGTATCTATTTTTTCTCATTCAGACCGATCAGAGATGCAAATTTTGTAGGAGACGACTCCTTGGAGAAAGAAAATATTTTTAAAAACAATTCTTAATATAGAGAGTATACTAAACTTATGTAGATATATCCCTCAATTTAATTATATCATTCACCGATTTATAGACGGGTTGGGGAATCTTTAGGGTTGAGGTCAATATTTTTTAAAGTCTAACCATCATTCAACTTCAGTTCAACATGTAATCTATATTGGATATATGCATCATCCTCAAATTACGTGTGCATTCATAACCATCTTTGTTTGATAGATGAACCTATCTATATCTATATCTATATTCATGATAAAAATGCGATGCCCAAAAATTGTTTCCTACCTACGGTGTTTCCTCCACTTTTTTATTTATTAAAATTTATTATTATATTATTGAATTTATACAGTAGCGTTAAAACAAAATCAATCAACCGTGCGACTATCCAAAAAAAAAAGATACTTATCCTAATCCTATAGTAATGATATTCATTATAGGGAATATCTTTTCACACAAATTTTTATCTTACCATACAGAATTTTTTTCCCGGTTTAGCCTTTTTTTTTTTTTTTTTTTTGCGCGTTCATTCTAACCAAAGTTTGGTCGAATTATGACACATTATCCATATTGAAATATGGTGAATATACGTGTTGAGTAATCTACACTAGTTGATTCTCGACCATATTTTAAATAGAAATGTTTGAAGTTTTCCAAACTCATACATAGTCGAGCATCATTCGACCAATATTGAGTCCGAATACTCTACACATTCGTACTAGAATTTGGGTCGATAACAACAACAATATAAGAGCACCACTATTGATTCTCGATCGAATTTCGGATAGAATATTAAAAGTTTTTGTACTCAATTTTAGTCGAATGTCTTTCGACCGGTATTGAGTATGAAAAACATTCAAAATTCGACTAGAATAAAATCAATTATAATGATCGTATTCGACTCAAATTGGGTCGAATGGTCATTGTATTGAATTCACCATAAATTGGCCAGAATAGTATATATTTTCTGGACTCATTTACGGTCAGAATGGCAGGCGTGTAGAATATCCAAACGAAGCCCGCTCTCGGCTCTTGGTAAGTGTAAAACAATATTTGTGTGAAAAGATAGTCCCATTATTATATCATTAATACTTACAGCAATAGGAAAAGGCAATCCTATAGTAATTATATTTATTATATTATTAATACTAATAACAATAGGAAAAGGCGTTAAAACAAAATCAACCTTGCGACTATAAAAAAGAAGTCTGAGTAATTTGCTTATCTTTTTTTTTTTTTTTTTTTTTTTTGAACATCAATTGATATTATTATTAAGGGGTCTAGCAAGACGCTAGAAGTCCAAGATTGCCCAATTACAAACGTTCACTTGATCTTAAGAAACAAGCCGAACAAGCCAGAACCGAAGTGAAACAAAATGAAAAATATACGCGAAACAAATTACACACGAGACTAAACTATCTTTGAAGAGAGCGGACTAGTCTTCCAAGTTGTCCAATCAATACTAATATTACTTTTTCTAACGGTGATCCAAACGAAGCTTCTACTTTGAATTTCCCCAAACAACATGTCCTCATTGAGATCTTTTGAGTTAAACACAATTTGATTCCTAGCCATCCAGATACACCAAATAGCAACTTTTTTAACAGCATCCCATACTTTGACTTTCTCGCATTGTCTAGCCGAAAAATGAGATGATTGCATGAATGAATCCCAATCCATAAGTAACGCTCGTGGAATAGAGAACCAATCAACAATCTTACGCCAAGTAGAAGAAGCAAAAGTAGCGTTGAAATAGTATATGCGAGATGTCCTCATTCACCACCTTGCAAATGGGGCAAACCAAGCTATCAATAGGAATACCTCTTTTCGCGATATCACTCCGAGTGGGGATACGGTTGTGAGCAACCTTCCAATTAAATATGTTGACCTTCGACGGGATAGCGATTCCACCTCCATGGGAAGGTAGCCGACGGAGCTCCAATAGAAGTAGTGCCAAGAAGTGTTTTTTTAAGCCGAGCCACTGAAAAGATACCATTAGAACAAAGTTTCCAAAATGGGGTATCTGAATTACCTGCAATGGGAGAGATATTTGAGAGCAAAGCAATAAGGTCTACAAACTCTCCCACTCCTACTACCCTCATCTCTCTTCTCCACCTCCATTCCCAAGACCACCCCCTATCCACAAATCTCCTCTATCACTCACCGGACACTCATCAAATTCCTCTAGCGAAAGAGTCTAGAAAACGCACATCAAGAGAGCTCTCTCCAATTCACGAATCCTCCAAAACCTTACTCTATTTCCCGAGCCCAACTTCCAACCAAGGGAGGATAGAAGCTTCACCCTCTCTTTTTCAATTCTACACCCATTTTTTACTATTCCACTCACACCTTATCTAACCCACTCCTACTAACTCCGTCACCAAAGCCCCCATCTTTACCATTCAAAGCACTAATGACTTTGTTCCACAAGACACCCTCTTGATCTTCCATCTCCACCACCATTTCCCAAGCAAGGCATCATTTTGCAAACCAAGTCCCCAACCCCAAGTCCCTCCACTTTTTGTTTTAAAATAGTGTCCCAAGAAATCCAAGCAATGTATCTCTCACCGTTACCCCCTCCCCAAAAGAAGCGAGCTCTCAACTGTTCTAAGATGTGTATCACGGCAATAGGAGCATGAAAGATGGAGAAAAAGTACAAAGGTAGACTCCCCAAAACCGCTTTAATCAGAGTCAATCTACCACCCACGATAAGAGCCTAGATTTCCACCACGCCAATTTTACTTCACTCACAATGACCGGCTGCCAGGATGAAATTCTAGTCATATTTTTCCCAACCGGAAGCCCCAAGTACGTGAAAGGAAGGGAACCGGAGCTGCAACATAAAGAGGCCGCTCCCCTCTCGAGATCCAAGCCACTAATATTCATACCAAACAACTTGCTTTTGTTCATGTTTATTTTCAGGCCAAACCATGACAAAGAGCTTGAATTTTAGCAAGGTTTGTAAGGTTCTCCATATTCCACCTACCAAAAAAATAGCATCGTCACAAAATTGAAGATGAGAAATCTGTAGGCCGTCTTTCTTCAAATCAACTCCATTAAACAAATTCTTTTGCACCGCTTCACACATCATAATATTGAGAGCCTCCGCAATAAGTAAAAATAGAAGTTTGAGAAAAAAATAATAAGCAAATTCTTTTGCTTATCTATATAATAAACAAATTACCAATTTCAATTCCGATTCCAAATAGTCACCGCAATTGATCAAATATGTGAATATTACATCGATTGAAGTTTGAGAAAAAAATAAAATCATGCGAGAACGGATAACAATTCATCGATATAAATAAATAAGATAATAATTTAGTAAACATTTTTCTCAAAAAAAATAGTAAATATAATCAGACAACAACATAAAGAGTCCCCGCTTATTTTTGTAAGTCATGCTTCCATTGCTTAAAATTGATTAAATGAATTCAGAAGCACTTAATAAATTAATGATGTCTGAAGTGGTAATTAACTACTACTTGATTTATTCAGATTAAGTGATAAGTAATGTAAACAAATTGAGTCTAATGCAAAAAGACATAATATTTTTCAACTAGCAAAATAGGGTAACTACGCCACATAGGTATGAAGCTAACTTCAAATTAGCTAGAAATGAGAAATTTTGAGGCGGAAGTTAAGGTTCCTAATGTCTATTCTCCCTTGTTGCAGGGAGAATCGCCTAAGGAATGTGTACGACGTAGTTGAAGATACTTACAGATGCATGATGTTTTGGATGATCAGAGAGTAGACTTAGCAGAAATACATTTTTTAGGAAAAGCATATGTGTGGTTTGGCAATTTGAGATCGAGTTTTCCAGCAATGAATTGGGAAATACTGATAGAAGAAGTTATGAAACTATTACGAGGTAGGCCATTAGAACTGACAATAGATTAATTGCATCAACTACAAAAAAACCACAGTAGAGGAATATCTATCAGAGTTTGGGGAATTAAGAAACTTGGTGCAATTACGAAATCCTATGTTGACAGAGACTTACTTCATCAAATGTTTTATAAGAGGCCTTAAGACTAAAATTAAGTATATGGTAAGATTGGTGAAGCCTGAGGACATGTTTATTATCATTGATATTGCCATATACCACAAATATTTTATAATGACATTGAATGACATGCATGGGCAGAAAAATTACTCTAACCTTAGCCAGTATAGGTTCTCTCCATTCACCACTAAGGTGACTGATAAAATACCCGACACTGAGAATAAACCAACGATACATGAAGAAATTACTGTTAAGGGTGAATTTACACGTTTTATGAATATATATTTTATGTCAATTTCCCCCATATCTGGATAATTTGCATAAAAAATGAGCGTTTAAATGGATTTATTGAGCAAGTGAGGTTTTAATGAGTTATTCGCAAAATTGGTTTATTTTGGTGTTTTAATCTTGATTTTATGATTATCTGGATGATATTACATTTTTGCGATGTTTTTATGTGCTATAGGTACATGTTTGAGGTTCAAGAGATGATCAAAAGTTGATAAAGTTCGAGCTAATTGATGATGAAGAGATAAAGATGGAAAAGATTGAAGATAAAGTTGAAGAAACCCAAATTCGATCACAGCTGAACTGGCGTCTAGACTGGCGTCCGGATGGACGAGCGTTTAAAGCAGTGGACGGGCGTCCAGGAGGAAATTTTACATTCAGGAAGTTTGGACGCTGTTTGGACGCTGGGCTGGACGGGCGTTTGAAGAAAGCTCAGCCCGATTCGAAGTTCATTGTAGAGCGGACGGCGTCCAGAAGACCAGGCAGGCGTCCGACCACCGATCAAGCACAACCGACTTAGTTTTGACTTCTAGCCGCCTTAGTTTATCTATATATAGCAGCTTGTATTAAACCCTAAAAACAACATCAGGCGACCTACAAATGACTTTGATAAATAAACAATGCAGTTAGCTTTGTCTTTCTCTTTGGTTTTGAATGCAATCAAAACAATCTTTTGATTTCAAGGGTAATATGAGTAGCTAAACTCTTGGGTTGACGAACGGGTGAAGCAATTCAAGAGGCGTTACGTTTTTCTTATTTTTCTCTGCGTTTTATTTCGACAAAGGTTAGATTTATATTGCGTTTATTTTGTGCTTAATATCGATAGATAAAGCGTGTGATGTTCGTTTGATGATAGTTGAATGATACCTAGATCACCGCAATAGTAATCGATTAATCAATTTGTCTAAAAGCGAAAGTTATCAAATTGTTAACCTAGATAATAGGTTCGAAAGAATTTATGCCTATCGTGCTTGAAGAATCAATCTTTGATAAAGTTGATAAACAAATTATCTAAGATATTAGTAATTTGCATTTAGTATAAAGTTAATCTTGGCCTTAGTTGATTTGCATGCGTAGGAAATTAGAAGCCTTTGTGGTTATCTTGAATTGTGGATCCTTGTTCGTCTCGCTTTTCTCCCATTATTTGATAAACCTAAAATTATTAGTTTTGTGACACTTTTAGCCTAAACTTAAAAACACATTCAACCTCACGTTCCTCGTGGGATCGACCCGGCATAACCGCTTTACTACAAGCTTTGCACTTGGAGCGACTAACCGGATTTTTATTACTTGTCTTTTTGTTTCGTTTACAAAAATCCACAACAAGTTTTTGGCGCCGTTTCCGGGGAACTTGGCACGGTTTTATGTGTTTTTAGCATAAGTTTAGGTAGATCATTCGTTGCTATTTTAGTTAGGGTTTAAGGTTTTTCCTTAGTAAGCTTCTACGCCGCAATTCGCTTCGTTCCAGCTTTTTTTTCGGTACCAAACGAAAGTCTGGAACCTTGGGCGCCTGTTCGGTATTACGCCTCGCATGAGCGGCGTTTGAGTCCTTAAACGCCCGTCCGGTCCGAATTCCACCCGGACGCCCGTCCACAACCTTGGACGTCCGTTTTGCTTCAAACGGATTTTGTTTCTCTTTTCTTTTCTTTTCTTTGGTTTTGTTTTATAGGCTTCGCTTCACCTCGTTTCCTAAACAAAATCTGATCCTATCTGTCTCTCCGTAGTTTGACTTCGTTATATGCAAACACGAAGTAAACAAGGATGCGATTAATTTTGAGCCTGAGCTTGAACGAGACGTAGTTCGAGTAAACCGTAAATGAAAAGTTCCCGAGCCCATTCCGATTCCCGAAGAGGAAGTCGAAGAGAGTTCGAGTGAAAACTCTTCTGAAGATAATTTCTTCTCCAACCTTTTCTTTGAGGAAGAAACTACTGATTCAATGGCTCAAGCCAACCGCACCCTGGCAGACTATGCCACTCCCGGTGATGTGAACATCCGCTCGGCTGTGGTTATCCCTACCGATACAGCCCCGTTTGAGATAAGACCAGCCCTCATCCAGATGGTGCAACACGCATCAACTTTCTAGGGTATCAATGAGAACCCCTATACGCATCTTTATGTATTTACGGGTATATGCGATACTACTCGCATTAAGGATGTCGATCAAGACATCATTAAGTTTGACTATTTCCATTTTCACTCCGTGGAGAAGCAATGGAATGGTTTAAATCTCTTCCTTCTGAATCTATCCAAACTTGGGCCCAGCTCGAAAGCCAATTTTTGGCCCAATATTTTCCTCCGTCTAAGACAGCTCAATGTCTTAACGAGATCTCAAATTTTCATCAACTGAGTAATGAATCTTTCTTTGAAGCATGGAAGCGTTTCAAAATTTTGTTGAACAAGTGCCCCCATCATGGAATGGATTTGCAGAGAAGGGTCCATACTTTCTTCAGTGGTCTGAATGAGTCCACTAAAGGGATGGTCAACTCCTCATCTGGAGGAGTCTTCTTGAAGAAAACCCCACAGCAAGGGTGGGATTTATTTGAAGATATAGCTAGGTACAATTATGCACCTACGTATCAATCACCAACGGTCCCTGCTGTACCTAAAATCGAAGAAGTCAACAACCAGAATCATGGTCAAATGATTGCAGCCCTGCAGGCTCAACTTTCTGCTTTGACCATGACTAAAGAGCAAAATCAGCCCTCTCTCCAATGTAATGCACAAGTATTCTCTTGTGATAATCTGTTATCGATCGTCACATCGGTGACCATTGTCGATACACCCTCAAGTCAACGCCGTCCAACAAACCAGGCAGTATGATTTCGTGAAACGCTATACCTGTGGGCTTAGAGGTCACATTTCTGCAACATGCCCCTTGAATGGTGGAAATGAGAGAAACAACTCTTCCGGCCCAGAACTGCAGATTTTCAAGCCGAGAATAACTCTCAAGGTCGAACTACAACCGAATAGAAATTATGCTCGTAATCAAGGTTATGACCAAAACCGCACTCAAAATTCGGGACAGAATACCTCTCGCAATGCCTACTACCAGAACCCCAACTCGAGTCAAAGTGCAACTTCTCAACCTAGAACAAATCCCACCTGGCCCGCTAATCAAAACCCTCAAAGGTCTTCCGCTTATGGTACTACCCCTACAAGGGCAGAGTATGAAGAGCAACAGAGGACAATGAAGAACTTAGAAAGACAAGCAGACAGATATAGTGAACAATTAGCCGCCGCACTCTCAAGGTCGGCTACCCGCTTTTACGAGAAAGAATCCTAAAAGTGGGCATGCAGCTCAAGCTGAAGCGAGAACAAACCACTGTGCCGAGCTCGCACCCATTACCCCCTATGGACAAGAGGAGTCCAATGCTATGAATCTGAGATCCGGTACACAATTGCAACAACACCCTAGTTACAGCATGCAACCAGGAAGCGAGTAAACCCTCCTACCCCCGATTCGGTAGGAGGAAGAACCGCATGATCCACTGGATGAAGGGAAAGATGAAAATGAGATTGAAGCGGAAAGAGATCTCGGGTGATTGAAAACCAAGATGATGAACCGAGAAAGTCACTCAAAGGAGGATCCTCGACGAGTAAAAAGAGACGAAAAGATGGTGAGGTGGAAGGATCTGGAGGACAAAGCTATAAGAGCTTCCTCGCCCGGAGAGTCTTTTCCGAAGAGGAACTGAATAAGCTCCCATTTCCGCCAAGAAAGCAAAACATTTCATTATCTGAAGACAAAAGTACGAGAAGGTACTCAACCTATTAAGAAACACCCAAGTAAATTTGCCTTTATTTGAAGTGTTGGTTGAGATGCCTAAGTACGCCAAGTTTGTGAAGGATGTTGTTTCTTCAAAGAAGAAGTTAGGTGAAATGGAGAAAAAATTGGGAGAAGAATGCTCCGCTATTACCGACGGAGAAATTCCTAAAAGCGCGGCGATCCGGGAAAATTTGTCTTAACTCAAAAATCAAGGATTTAAGCTTTCCAAATTCTCTGTGTGATTTAGGAGCATCCATCAATTTGATGTCCCTTTACGTCCTGCAGAGAGACTACACCTTGACCATCTATTGGAGCCTACCCCATAAGTATCCAGCTTGCAGATAGATCTTTCAAGAGAGCCGACGGAGTGCTTAGAGACCTTCTGGTCCAAGTAGACAAATTCACATTTCCTGTGGATTGGTATGTCTTAGACACTAAAGAAGAAGATACCCCCCTCCTCCTAGGACGACCTTTCCTATCTACTGCTAGAGCCACTATAGATTGCGATGCAGGATTTGTCACTTTACGTGTTGGGGATGAGGAAGTACGCTACAGTGTAGTTAAAGCCCTTAGATCACCTTCTGAAAACCCCTCCGGTTTTGTGATTGAGACGTCTGACGATTTCACAGACTACACTCTGGACGAGCTAGAGGCCGCCTATGGAGAAGAGCTTGTTGAAGATGACACAGTGCTCTCTGAAAGAACTCTTTCACCCTCAGAAGAAGTCGACTTGCTTGAGGCAAGAGTTTTTGACCCTATCACTAAGGAAGATCTAAAACAAGGAGAGGCCAAGACCAGTTTAGAGGAACCTCCTGAGGACCTTGTTCTAAAACCTCTACCTCAGCATCTGAAGTATATCTTCTTGAGAGAAGGCGAGCGCCTACCTCGATTATCTCCTCTACACCGCGTGCAGAAAGAAGATGAGTTGGTTGGCGTTACAAGAAAAATGAGAAAGCCTTCGGTTGGCGGTAGGTGATATAAGAGGAATATCTCCAGGCGTCTGTATGCATAAGATTAGAACCGAAGAAGGTGCAAAGAGTGTCGACAACCGCAGAGACGTTTAAACCCACACATGCGGGAAGTGGTGAAGAAAGAGATCATTAAGTCGTTGGATATGGGGATCATTTATGCGATAGGCGATAGCGATTGGGTATCCCCACTCGGTAGTACCTAAAAAGGGAGGTATTACCATTGAAAAGAATGACAAAGGTGAAGAGGTAGTCGTTAGATTAGTCACTTGGTAGTGCAGTCTCAGATAGACTATAGGAAGTCGAACGAGGTGACCCTGAAGGACCATTTCCTCTCCCCTTCATAGACCAAATGTTGGAACGTTTGGCGGGCATACTTTCTCTTGTTTTCGGATGGTTATTCAGTTATTTCCAAATCCCTATTGACCCAAAGAGATCAAGAGAAAACAACCTTCACCGCCCCTATGGTACTTTCGCTTATAGGCGAATGCCCTTTGGACTTTGCAATGCGCCAGCTACATTCCAGAGATGTATGTTGGCTATCTTTGATGGACTTATAGAGAAATGCATGGAAGTATTCATGGACGACTTCTCGGTGTTTGGCACATCGTTTACGGACTGTCTCGAAAATCTAGACAAAGTACTGCAGAGGTGTGTGGAGAAGAACTTGATTCTCAACTGGGAGAAGTGCCATCTTATGGTGACCGAAGGGATTGTTTTAGGCCACAAGGTCTCCGCTAAAGGCATAGAGGTTGATAAAGCTAAGGTAGAAACTATTGAAAAGATGAATTACCCCAGAAACACGAAGGAAGTAAGAAGTTTCCTTGGTCATGTGGGTTTCTACAGGAGATTTATAAAAGATTTTTCAAAAATATCGAAACCTTTATCAACTTTCTTGAAAAGATGACGTCACCTTCAATTTCGATAATGACTGTCAAGTTGCCTTCAAAGAGCTTAAACAGCGTTTGACCTCTGCCCCTATCCTGATCTCTCCGGATTGGAACATTCCATTCGAACTGATGTGTGATGCCTCCAACTACGCTGTGGGTGCTGTATTAGGACAAAGGGTTAATGGTAAATTCCAACCTATCTCGTACGCGAGTCATACCTTGAATCCAGCCCAAGCAAATTACACCACTACGGAAAAGGAACTGTTAGCGGTTGTGTTTTCCATGGATAAGTTCCGCAGCTATTTGCTTGGTGCCAAGGTAATTGTATGGACTGATCATGCAGCATTGTGTTACTTGATGAACAAGAAGGATGCCAAACCAAGACTGCTGAGGTGGATTCTTACACTACAAGAATTCGATGTTCACATCAAGGATATAAGGGGTAGTGAGAACACCGTAGCGGACCATATTTCGAGAGTATTACCAATAGCTGAGGAAGATCCCCAGGACATTGATCTTTATTATCCCTTCGAGAGCGTTATGAATATGGATGTCCACACTCCCGACCCTCCTTGGTATGCTTCGATTGTCAATTACCTTCATTCTGGCTATCTGAATCCTGAATTTTCTTACCAGGAGAAGAAGAAGTTCTTCTCTGATCTAAAGTACTATGTCTGGGAAGAACCATATCTATTCAAGATCTGCAAGGATGGGTTACTCCGCCGGTGTGTGCCTGAATGCGAGCAACGGGATATTATTGAGCAATGTCATAGTGGCCCCAATGGCGGCCATTTTAATGCATGGAAGACCGTTGCCAAAATCTTTCAATGTGGTTTCTACTGGCCCAGAATTTTTAAAGATACTGAAGCTTTCTGCAAAAGCTGCGATAGGTGCCAGAGAACCGGTACTTTGACCAGGCGGTATGATATGCCGCTTCAACCCATATTGGAATGTGAAGTGTTTGACGTATGGGGCATAGACTTTATGGGACCATTTCCATCTTCATGCGGAAATAAATACATTCTGTGCGTAGACTACGATCTAAATGGGTAGAAGTCGCCGCAACTCCACCGAATGATCATAAAACGGTAATGAAATTTCGAAGAGGAACATTTTCACGAGGTTTGGTCGCCTCTAGAGCTCGATCGTGATGAAGGGTCACACTTCATTAATAAACCCTGGATAGCCTCGTTAGCTAAGTATGGTGTTAAGCATAAGAGTGGCACACCATATCACCCTATGACCAGTGGGCAAGTTGAGCGTAGTGTCGTGAGTATAAAGAAAATCCTCGAGAAAATAGTCAACTCCCATCGAAAGGATTGGAGCCTGAAGTTTGGATGATGTGTCTTCGTGGGCTTACAGACCGCATACAAAAACCCTATGGGTACATCACCATACCAAATGGTTTATGGAAAGCCCCATCATTTGCCGGTAGAATTAGAGCATAGAGCTTATTGGGCAACTAAGTTCCTAAACTTCGACTCCCAAGCTTGTGGAGATCATAGGCTCCAACAGCTGCATGAATTAGACGAGTTCAGGCTCCAAGCTTATGAGAGTTCACGGATCAGCAAGGAAAGGATGAAATTCCTTCATGATAAAAGGATCAAGAAAAGGGAGTTTCATGCAGCGAAGCCGGTCTTCATTATACAATTCCAGTGCATCTTTTGCCCGGAAAGCTAAGGACGCGTGGTCCGGTCCATTTGAGGTCCTGTCTGTCTTTCTAGCGGCGTTTTGGAACTTAAGGGGATTGGTGATCAGCCTTTCAAGGTCAATGGTCAACGATGCAAACACTACATTGGCCAACCGAAGGAATCACCCGAGGTTATTAAATTCCTTGATTTGCTTGGTTGTATCACTTCAGAAGTCGATGATTGCGATGAGTTTTCCCAGCACCTATTTTACGATGATAGTCTTTGAATCACCACCAAGTTTGTGCCGGAAGCTGGGACATGGAACAATATTGGAAGGAAGTGGCTTTGAAGAAAAATAAAGCACGGAAAAGAGCCCCAGTCAGAAAGAAGATCAAGCAGGCCTGGGAAAAATGGGTGGGTTGGATCCCGAGTTTGTACTGTTGTTTCTGTAGTCATAATTTTGTTAAGAATTCCGTTGATAAGATGACCGGCGAAAAGCCAAAGTGGCCCGACCCGGGCTGAACACGAATTGAACGGTGTCAAGCTAACGACTATAACTATAAATAGCTCCTGGAGGCGGCTAGTCCTTTAAGTATTTTCTTTTAGTTAAGTTTTTAGTTATTAGGAATAAAACCTTGGTGTTTTTGTGTTGGTCGCCCTTGTCCTGTTTGTGAATGCTCTGTTTATGTATGTTTACTCGTATACCCGAGATTATCTCATGTGTCGAGTGTTGCAGATACTTTTGAGCAGGTTTGCACGTTATTACTGTCATTGTTATCTGTTCCTGATACGAGGGCAGCGGTTTATTCATGCTCCATCCTGACCACTACCACTGTACTGCCAGACAACCATCTTTGGAACCAGCTAAGTATTCTTTTCTTTCTTTCTGCACAACATGAGGACATGTTGTGGTTTAAGTGTGGGGGGGAGGGGAATAATGATTTGATGTGTATCTACACATTTGCTTAATACGTTATGATTCTATGTTAAATGAGCTGAATTTTCAAAATTTTGTTTCGCCCCGAGTAAGCAAGGCATACTTTTTGTTCGGTTTTAATAGTCATTGATGCAATATATCATATGTTTGATAAGTTAGTTGTGTCACCTGATTTATTTTTCACGAGCCATAGTAAATGATGAGCTAATTTATACAGTTATATCCCTTTTGATTAGTTATTTTTGATTTTCTTATAAGTCATGCGCTTAGTGCTACGTATATATCTTGAGACTTATGATAGTCTGTATTTAGTTCCGAAGTATGTTATACTGTGAATATCTTAGGTTTGAATGTGATAAGTAAAACGTAACTATTGTTCTTTAAAAAGTATGTGCAAAAAAATGAAAAAGTTGAAAAAATGAAGTAATTGGGTGTGTCGAAAGCTAGTCGATGATTTGAGTGCGATAGGGTTTACCACGTATGTCCTATACCACTATGATGACCAAAAGCTCACGACAGTCAGTTTATAGCTGCCTTATGATTGGAGTAAGGTAGGGGATTATCTTGAAATGTCCTATTCTGCTATGAGGGCAATAGCTCATTCTGATGTGCGTTTAAATGTGAAAATAATTAAATCAACTTATATAAGAAGTGGTATGAATGAATGTAAGACTAAGTTATCGTCTATCTTATCCCCAGTATAAACTGATAGATATGTTGTAGGGATTATCCTCTGAGTGTTTCAGAAAGGTCCTAAATGTATTCTATCATATTTTTCGGGATATGTCACGTTTTGTAGGGTGCATCTTATAAGTGTCACTCATTGCTAGTTTGAAGGGGGTATTAGCTAGTTTGCTTGAATCAATTCAAGTGTGGATTTAGTGGAAATTTATTATGGCTATGCACACACACGTGGGTGAACTTCTAATTTATTGAATGTACGTTATATGTGTTGAGGTGTCTATACCTTTCTCGAGCTTGATTTTGTTTTGTTTTGCTCGGGATGAGCAAAAAGCTAAGTGTGGGGGAGTTGTTAAGGGTGAATTTACACGTTTTATGAATATATATTTTATGTCAATTTCCCCCATATCTGGATAATTTGCATAAAAAATGAGCGTTTAAATGGATTTATTGAGCAAGTGAGGTTTTAATGAGTTATTCGCAAAATTGGTTTATTTTGGTGTTTTAATCTTGATTTTATGATTATCTGGATGATATTACATTTTTGCGATGTTTTTATGTGCTATAGGTACATGTTTGAGGTTCAAGAGATGATCAAAAGTTGATAAAGTTCGAGCTAATTGATGATGAAGAGATAAAGATGGAAAAGATTGAAGATAAAGTTGAAGAAACCCAAATTCGATCACAAATGAATCGGCGTCTGGATCAAGCGTCCGGATGGACGAAAGTTTAAAGCGATGGACGGGCGCCCAGAGGAAATTTTACATTCGGAAGTTTGACGCTGCTTGTTTGGCCGACGGGCGCTGGGCGGAAAGTTTGAAAAGCTCGGCCGATTCGGTTCATTGTAGAGCGGACGGCGTCCCAGGAAAGACCAGACGGGCGTCCGACCGCCGATCAAGCACAACAGACTTAGTTTTGACTTCTAGCCGCCTTAGTTTATCTATATATAGCGACTTGTATTAAACCCTAAAAACAACATCGATTTACCTACAATCGACTTTGATAAATAAACAATGCAGGCTAGCTTGTCTTTCTCTTTGGTTTTCGAATGCAATCAAAACAATCTTTTGATTTCAAGGGTAATATGAGTAGCTAAACTCTTGGGTTGAATGAACGGGTGAAGCAATTCAAGAGGCGTTACGTTTTTCTTATTTTTCTGCGCATTTTATTTCGACAAAGGTTAGATTTATATTGCGTTTATTTTGTGCTTAATATCGATAGATAAAGCCTGTGATGTTCGTTTGATGATAGTTGAATGATACCTAGATCACATAATAGTAATCGATTAATCAATTTGTCTAAAAGCGAAAGTTATCAAATTGTTAACCTAGATAATAGGTTCGAAAGAATTTATGCCTATCGTGCTTGAAGAATCAATCTTTGATAAAAGTTGATAAACAAATTATCTAAGATATTAGTAATTTGCATTTAGTATAGGTTAATCTTGGCCTTAGTTGATTTGCATGCGTAGGAAATTAGAAGCCTTTGTGGTTATCTTGAATTGTGGATCCTTGTTCGTCTGCCTTTTCTCCCCATTATTTGATAAACCTAAAATTATTAGTTTTGTGACACTTTTAGCCTAAACTTAAAAACACATTCAACCTCACGTTCCTCGTGGGATCGACCCGGCATAACCGCTTTACTACAAGCTTTGCACTTGGAGCGACTAACCGGATTTTTATTACTTGTCTTTTTGTTTCGTTTACAAAAATCCACAACAATTACTCCTAAGGAATTGCATGAGAAGAGGGCCAACGGGTTATGTTTTAGGTGTGATGAAAATACACCCTTGGCCAAGTGTGCAAGCAGAAACACTAACACTTTTGGGTACTCGAGGATGATGGAGTTTGGGGAGAGATTGAAGTGGACATTAGGGATAAGGAGGATGTGGTATAAGATGCTGGACCATTTGAGCCTATTGAGTTATCCATGCACCTTATATGGACATGTCATCTCCAACACCATCAAAAACGCCTCTAGAAAAAAATCCAATTACCATCCTGATAGACAGTGGTGCATCTCACAATTTTCTAGACCATCAGATTGCCAACGAGGTGCAATGTGTGACCGAACCAAATCATTCTATGTTAATCACAACAGTAAATGGAAACATAACGGCGAGTGAATTTAAGTGTCCTAACAAGATGTGAGATTGATCAAATTGAGAAGCTGTGACATTGTATTAGGGGTGGATTGGATGAAAAAGTATAGTCTTATAGTCTTTGACTTCAATAGAATAGAGGTGGTTATCATTAACGAGGGAGAACAAATTAAGATGAGAAGTTACACAAAAGAAGCTCAACTTAAGACAATTAGTTGCAAAAGCTCAGCTCAATTTAATACATGAACATGCCCTGAATCATATGGCCAATGAACTGACTCTTGTTCTAGAAGAGTGTCATGGGGTGTTTGAAAATTCTCAAGGATTGCCACCAATGAGGGGCTATGAGCATATCATACTTTAAATGAAGGTGTTGAACCCGTGAAACTAAAATCTTATGGGTGTGCTTATTGTCAGAAGGATAAAATAGAGCAGATGGTGGATCAAATGCTACAACGGGTGATTATACAACACAATAATAGTCAATATTCATCACCCTCGCTCCTTGTGATAAAGATAGATGGAACCTAGAGACGTCGTGTGGATTATATAAGATTGAAATGCTCATAATTGATGAATTGTCGATGATTATGGAGTACTAGGGTATTTTGTAAAATACACTTAAGGACTAGATTCCATCAGATTTTTGTGAATGAGGATGATGTCCAGAAGAATGTCGTTGTAACTCACCATGACCAATTTGAATTCAAAGTGATACCATGGAAGTACGAATGAGATGTTGAGACCTTACTTGAGTTTGTGTTGGTATTTTTTGATGACATCATAATCTTCAGTCCTGACATGGATTCCCATATACAACATCTTAAAGTGGTTCTAGAAGTTTTGAAGAAGAAGTAATACTATGCTAAATTGTCCAAATTCTCTTTTAGACAAACCAAGGTGGAATACTTGGTTCATATCATACATGAGGGTGAAGTACATGTTGAGCCAAGCACGATTCATGCCATGTCAGATTGGCCCCAGCCTCATAATGTGATTGAACTGAGAGGGTTTTTGGGCCCATGTTTTTATAGGGATTTGTGTCTTATTATGGGATTGTTGTTAAACACTTGAATGACCTACTCAAGAAATATGGGTTTTGCTGGTGACAAAGTGTCACAGAAACATTCTAGAAATTCAGGGAGGCCAATTGCAATCATTAGTAAGTATCTTACCAGGTTTTGGAATTCCATTTTGCATTGAAACATATAATGTGGCAAAGGCTTAATTAAGGGCTATTTTAAAGTAAAACCAAAAAACATGTGCTTATCTAAGCAGGGCCTTCAACTTTAAGAAGATTGGATTGTTCATCAACGAAGGAACTCCTAGCAGGCCTCAAGGAAGTAATTAAATGGAAGCAATGTGTTCAAGAAAGGGACTTTGTCATCGAAAGTGATCAATGAAGTATGAAGTTCATTCTGGATCCGAGGGCCACTACTACACTACAACAAAAATGAGTGACTAAGCTGCTTGGGTTGGATTTCACTATTGAACACTAAAAGAGAAGTGAAAAGACAGTGGTTGATGCCTTGTTTATGTAAAGTCATGATAAAGGACTATTGTGTGTTGTGATCACAATATCCATTCTTGGATGTAAGACGTTACTTCCAGTTTCAAGAGTGACTTAGTTGTTGTGGAAAAATTAGGCACTGATGATTAGTACACCCCATATCCCTACTACACTGTTCACCAAAGGATTCTTAAGTACAAAGAGAGAATTTATGCAGAAACCCATGGAGGTCTAAAATCCAAATTGATTGCACTGAAGTCCAATAGGGGGCCATTCAAGGGTCAAGGCATGTTATAACTGCTAGAAGTGGTAGCACCGATCGAGACACTCGATCTTTGCACAGCGGAAGCTTATGCGATTTACGATATGAGACATAACTAATTAATCCTACGAGAAGGTTAAAGATTTACCTTTTCGGAGAGAAAGAGATAATCGACCAAAGGGAGAAGCCGTGATCTTCCGGATTGTATCTTCAAGCGACGACTGGTGGGCGTCGATCCTTGCCGTAGAACCTCCTCGAATATGCACAAGAAAAATCCTAGATTTTTCTCCTCTTAATGACTAAGGCAATAAACTAATTTTTCTTCCTTTTAATTTGTTTGTGGCGCAAATTGTGATGCCTTATTGTGCTAGGAGGAACTCTCTTTATATAGGAAAATAACTAGTCAAGAGAGTTATCATTTTCACACCACAAAAACATATTCCTATAAGGAAAAGATATTTTTGCTACAAAATAAGAGATAATTCCCAAAAAATCAATCTCTTAATTTTCCATTAATTATCCAACAAATAGATAATTAATTAATCACACATATGAGATAATCTAGGAAATTTTCTTCTCCTAACTTATCCATATTAATGGCGCCAATTTAGTCAATTTTTTAATAGAAATGTCTTTTCTATTTTACATATTATTTACCAAATAAATAATATTTGCATATTCATTAAATAGACCAACTATTTAATTTAATCTCGAGGTTCCATAAAACGAGAAAACACTCGCGTGTTAGGAGCCAACCCGGGGACCATGGACCTATAACCAGTAGCTACAATAAATTAAATTAAATATTATTCGAACAGAATATTTTTGCTTAATTCATTAATTCCGGAATTACGCTACCATAAATCCGAAACTGAACTCTATCGATTATAGATATAACTTATTCTCAAAACGTCGAGTCGAGTCGATAAGTGTCCATTGATATAATCATTTCATATAAACTAACCCTCCATAGACTATCCGTACTGAAGTAGGATTATTTCCGTAAACCTTCTTCACTACAACTTATCCTTATTTACCATTAACCCACTAGTGATCAATTAGTTCATAACAAATACGAACTCCCGGGATCGATCAGTTTCTAGGACTAACAAATAAGGGGATTGTCTTTCTACTTCCCGCAGGAAGGAATGGATTTCATATCTGTGAGACACACACTTCTCACTCATTCCAGAACAGTGCCAATGTGAAAGTGATTCGGACCGCGCCTCTTAGCGATCCTTAACGAACACATCAAACCCTATCCTGAAACAAGCATGAGTCTATAATCACTACAGGATTAAGGTTAATCCATAAATGACCATCTTGTGATTTAATAAGATTTCTCAATCACGGAATTATATGAGAAATTCAGATTAAATCGGTCCAGTCCTATATGACTCTCATCATATATAAATGCCCCACTTAGACAACCAATGTCGACGGTCCGGATAGGACGGTCACACCATAAAGTGTTCTGGGCGCATTAATGGTGGTTAAATCAATAGACCCCATACTTTGACTAACTTCATCACGGACTAACATTTCAAGCGTATCACCATAAACTTAATCCTCATGTGTTACACACACTAAGTTATATGGCTACATATGATACGACTTAGGGTTTTCAGTAGTGTATTACTTACAGGCACGAAGCAAGCAATAAGATGAGAATAAATCTGTCATTTATTAATTCTAAAAACAATTACATAAATTGTCTTTCGGCCGTTACTTCCAACAATAACATGATTAAGAGACTGCTTTAAAGGCCGCAACTTAAGAAGGATGTTTGGAAAATGATACAAAGGTGTATTGCTTGTCAGCAGTACAAGAGTTTACATGATAAACCTCAAGGACTACTCCATCCATTACCAACCCTTCACATGCATGGTCCCAACTCAACATGGATTTTATAGTTGGATTTCCTAAGTCTGAATGGAAGGAAACCATCATGGTAGTAGTGGACATGCTGGTCAAATTCAACCACTTTATTCCACTTGAGAAAAAGAGACATATAGCATCATAAAAGTGTGAAATAGTGCATGAATATGTTAGGAAATCAACGCGGGAATGCAGCGGAATTCAAAAATTTATTTCCTATCGACCCAAGATCGACCGTTTGAGCAATAAACAAACAAGTAGTAGACGGTGGTTACCTTGGTTGATCTAAAAGATCGACGCTTTAACCGTCTAAGGAGAGTAGTTCTGCATAGAGCCGCCCAAGTGTTCGGCCTCTACCACTAGTCCACGAGCGAATTTCGCCGAATCCCGTCATGGATTGCTATTGGAAAACTCCGGTTGCTAGACTGGCCTTTTTCCCCTCTCTCAAACTCTCTATAGGATGCTCTCTATTTTACATAAGAACTATGAGCTCTTGCAATTGTGATGTACAAAAGAACTTGACACTCACCTCCTATTTATAGTGGTTAGGGCGCCCCCTAGTTGAGTAGAAAGGAAGAAAACCTTTTTCCCAATAAAATAAGGAAAATATAATTGATTGATTTATTTCATATATTATAATATCTTATATCAAATAAATCTAGGATATTGTCAATATCTTATATTGAACATTCCCAAGATATTGTCAATATCTAATATTGACTATCTTTATTTTATTATCATAAATCAATTTACACATATGTATATATCACATATATATTACACAAATAAATCTATATTATATATATACACACACAGTTGGCGCATGCAAATCTCCAATTTGCATTGATGCGCCACATGAATGTTTTATCTATATATATGTATATATATTAATATCTAATATTAATATTTGGTAATACCATTAATTAAATTGTATAATCCAAGTGTATCTTATATACACACAAATTGCACCACCTTAGCCAATAAATTGGCATCCGGAATATTCTTTAATTAATATAATATTATTAATATCTTGTATTTAATTTATTCATAATAAATAGATACCATCATATTAATTTACCACTATAACCTTTATAGTACGAGATAAACTTTCCTTATTTGGTTATCATCTATAACCACATTTTAATCCGGCTAGATGTTCATATGTGTGTGACCCGATAGGCTTCCGAATATGTTGGCCGTAGACACAAAGTGCAAATTACGCCGCGCCTTTTCATGCCTAACGATCACGGGATAGCATCTAGCAACACACCGTGACCCCCAATCATCGGAAGAGTCAAATGCAATGACTACTACCTTTCAAGTGAAACAGTTACCGTGTAACTTACAATCCTATCGCCGTAATAATATCCATACGGTCGTACGTCGAGTGTCAAACATTAACGACCGTATTTTATAATCTGGATATCATGCTCTCTCGAAGTAACTCGTTTACTTCCACTTTGCAAAGATTCACGAGAGTAAGACATTCCTTATAAGAAGGCCATTTCGGATATTTGATCCCAATCATAAGATATGCGATTCCCGGACGACCAATCATGTATACTCCGCATGCTTCAATATCATACCCAATCACTATCGCATGATCGCCCCATGGCTAGGAGAAACCTCAATAGTGTCAAAGCATGACAATCCACACCGTGATGCCATGAAGTCTCCGGTCTTAAGGATAATTACACAACCGTCATATAGTGTGACACTTATCCGTGTAAGTGGGTCAGTCTAACATACGCATTCTCTAATACACGTCCACGTACAGTCCAAGTGTCTCTACACTTTGATAGACGAGATCTATCCTCGCCTCTTAAAGCATGAAAGACATCTAATACGTGCTAGTCTGTTTGTACTATCAATGTCTTGTTTAATAGTACATCAACCTAGAGACATTTAAGTATCAAACTCATTAACGTGATTAGAGATCTCATCAACCATAATCGCCTATCATGGTTTCTCTATCACAGTTTATTGCTAAGGACGTTATCATATAACAATTCATAATTGGTTCTTTAAAAGAACATATATATGACAACAGAAAAGCCATTTTATATATGTACAAACATAAAGAAATAGTAGAAATGATCCGACCCGGTCGGATCCGGTCCAACCCGATTGGGTTTAGGACACTATTTCAACAGAATAATACTTAAATGATCAAAATAAATATCCTTCAAATTAATCCGTACAGTATTTTGCTTGTACAGTTAGTTTTATCTAAGATAAGTATAACTCATTACTTCTCTAAAAAAAAAGTATAACTCATTACTATTCAAATGACGCAATTAATGATTCTTTGTCTATATTATTAAATTTGATTGACAGTAAATTATTTTACAAAGAATATTTGTTGTTGTAATAGAATGCATGTTAGAATAAAAATATATGTAACTAAAACATTACACAATTTTTTGGACACATAATATTTTGATGATGTTTTTTAGGTTTGAAGGAACTTAGAGAATATCTAAAAATATACCACATACTTGAGACAAATTTTCATTTGATAACAATAAAATGCACGATTTTATAACTAAAAAAGCTTATCATATTTAAAAGAATGAAAATGTAATATGACGAGTTTAATTCAATGCGTACAAATAAGATAACTAAAATTACTCTACCAAGCGTAAAATCAGTGTATAACAATTATTATTATTTAACATATACTTGTATTTTTTTGACCGATAACATCTATTTATTTTATAAATTAAACGCATAGTCAAAAATATAAATATAATATCAAATATATATATATATATATATATATATATATATATATATATATATATATATATATATATATATATATATATATATATATATATATATATAATGTTATCATAAAAAAAAGACTACATATAGTATTTATTGTAATTAATGTTGTGATATAAATATCCTAGATAGGGTTAAGAAGTAGAAACCTAGCTACATGCCCTAAAACAAAAACAAAAAGGAAACCTATCTGCATCATGAGACAATTACTTCTGTGATTCTTTTTCGACGTGTTATTCTAATCCTTTTTACCTTATTATTTAATGTATTTACTTACGTTATATATGAAATATTCATATATATCATCTTTGTTCTTTCATTCAAACTTACTGTAAGCATGTGCATGTGAGGTAAGGTTGAAGGAGATGAAGCTACCAACATTTAGGGATAGGGTTGCCATGGCTGAGCAGCTTCTCGCTCTGATACCAAAACGAAAATAGAGAAAAAATAATAGAAACCGAAATTATGAGTTTATTAACTGTAAATCTCAGTTACAAGAGTTTTACTTATACTACATGTTTTTATAGTATCAACCTAGGATACTTGAAAAGAGATAAACATTTAAAATAAAAGATAAACATTTTAAATAAAGGATAACACACTGCTTTGACCATTATTCGAGTATTTGAATATTTGACACGTCTTTATCACTTGTTTAACCACATCCGAGATAAGTACTTCTAGTTGATCACCGTTTGACTTTGAACCGGACAACCTATGAGTCAATTTAATCACCATTCTTTATTTCTCCAAAATACCCTTATTATTCCTGCACATTCCCACATCCGTTTTTGGACAGTTTGACTTTTGTGTCGGAATCTCTTCAAGAGAATGTTGAGCAGCTCCAGATTCACCATGTTTAATAATTATTTAATGTATTTACTTTAAGAATATTTGCTTCCAAAAAAAATACGTTATATATGAAATATTCATATATATCATCTTTGTTCTTTCATTCAAACTTACTGTAAGCATGTGCATGTTTCGAAACCAACTTGTCAAATCAACCTTTTATTTCTTTTTCTTAAACAACATGTCAAATCAAACTTTAATTTTTTTATCCTTAAAAAGCATGTAGAATTTTTATTTTTGTTTATATAATACAATAATTTCATCAAATAACAAAGAAGTAGGTTCACATCAATTCATATCACTTTCATAAACACACACTTTACACTTACTTACATAAGGCAGCCGCCACTCCTTTGGACACGGCATCTAAGAGTTTGCAAGATATTTCATATATAACAAATTTTAAAACCTTGATTATAATAATACATGATTAATTGATTCAAGTTAATTTCTTAAAAAAAACGGTTAAATCCTAACCGAAAGAGTCCCCACTCCCCTGTCCTATAGAATGAGTGGAGATGTTAATTAGGTAATTTAGTGACTCGGAGTCAAGGACTGTCATTATATTAAGATACTGAAAGAAATCGTCCCTTTACGGGATTCGAACCTCCATACTTCAGTTGTTATTACAACACTCAAACTCTTTACTACTGGGTCATGTCCTGGTGACATTCAAGTTAATTTCATGATATTTAACGGTGCAAGAATTAGTAATTTATATAACATCTATAGTTCAATGTTGCGTTTCTAGTATTGCTTTATTTTAGAGCACGTGAAATGATTTGATTATAACATGATCGATCAATGAGTCTCACTTTATTACTAATTATTAGTATAAAATGTGTATTCTGAAATTGCATTGACGGATCCACAATTAATTGGGTAAGGCCAGAGCCCATAATGAGATCATATCTTTAAATTTATTAAAACAGTTTAGTTAATTTTATTGTTGAAACACGTAAAAAAAAAAAATCATTAATGCTTTTGATGAATCTTCAAAGTTTCTTCGGAACGTACCCCAAATGGAAAAATATTTCAGAAACTGCCACTAGACAATTGTTGTGACTATCGAATTAACGGAATTCTTCATGCTCGCACACAAGAGATAGCATTATTTGGCACAACTTACTTGTATAATATATATTCATTATCATGGGATTCAAATCAATTATTTAATCACACATTATGATTAATGAAGTAAATGTGAAAAAAAAATGTGTTGCATAGTAGTGTCCTTAACGAAGAGATTAACTTGTTGAGCAATGATACGAGCACAATCAATTGGTCACAACGAGTGACACAACCTGGTCATGCATGCACCATTGATTAGGATGAATCAATATCATGATGAATAGAAACACGTGTGATTATGTTGTGTCTCTCATTGAGACGACTTGGTAGTTCATGTATCATTAACTTGTTTGATTGTTTTTCGTACGGTATAGAACTAATAAGATGGCTAGGATAGGCAAAGATCAGCTGGTTTTTTTATCACACACACACAAACACAAACACAAAAAATACATATATAATCAATAGGTATAATCAATGTTTTTTTTTTTCCAGGAACGGTTGAAAATGTATTGGGCACGTTGTTGTGCGTGGTTATATTGTTGTGGCACTATCATTAATTAAATAGTAAACGTATTTTTCTCAAAAAAAATAATAAAAAAATTTAAAGGCATTTATAGCTGTAACTTAATTCTTTAACGGCATTCATAAATTGTATATTTGTTTCAGGGCTTTGTCAGCTTTGGTTTGATTCATTAGAATCAGCAACCCAATTAATTAATTATTTATGAAGATATATGAAATGGAAAAGTTATCACACACCAATTACTATATATCCAATACAAAACCTAACGGTAAAGGCTTCCATTACGTTATAATAAGAGCTCTATATATATAGATCGATCCCCTCAATGTTGATGGTGATAGTTTAGTCCCTTTCTATTCCTGCCCCAGCACTAACTCTCTCCTGCGATCGAGCTGCTTCTCCCATCTTCTCATTATCAAATCCAAAAATTATTATAATTAATAAAAATAAAAAAGACACAATCATATCTTTGATTGATCTTCTTAATTATAGCATCTGGGTTTTCGATCTCTTTCTTCACATATCAATTAATTTCTTCAAACTTCTTGTTTTTAATTAGAAAAGAAATCAACGTTACGCGCGTACCCCTGAAAAATAACAATCAAGGCAGGAAAGGAAATAATATGGATAATGAAAGTTTGTCGGAGTTTTTGGAGCAATACGAGTTTGATGCTGCTTCTCCTGAAGACATCTTTAAAGTCCTTGAAACATTGGAAACCGGTGGTGGTGGTACCGGTTCTTCTTCTTCTTCTTCTTCTGTGCTGCAGTTCAACAACCCGCCGGTCGTCGGACCAACTGATCATCATGAACCCGCCGGTTTTTTGAACTTGAAAGAAGGAGGAGGCGGTGGCGGCGGTATGGAGTTACAGGCCATGGGGGATTATTCTGAGAAGAAAGAATTAGTTATGATTATGAATGAAACAAATCCTGTAGCTCCTCTTCCGAAAAGCAAAAGACAGAAGCTTTCTTCTTCTTCTTCTTCTTCTTCTTCTTCTTTTGCCATTAATAATAATAATAATAATGGAGGTGGTGGTTGTTTAGAGGAATTAGGTGCGGCAGCAGGTAATGGGCAACAAAAAATGGCTCATATTACTGTGGAAAGAAACAGGAGGAAGCAGATGAATGAGCATTTAGCTATTCTACGTTCTCTCATGCCTTGTTTCTACGTCAAAAGGGTATAATTAATTTCTTCTTACTTTTTTTCTTTCTTAATTTTCTTGCATTAATTCAACAATTAATTTGCCCTATATATATATATATATATATGGCTTCAATCTCTTGTAAAGTAAATTTTGAGATGGCTTGTAATTATACTGATTACGTACAGTTGGTTAACAATTAACTTCATGAAGAACATGCATGAACAAGGTATACACGTACCTACCTAGTTAAAATAAAATAAAAACACTTTATTCTTTAATTATTTGTAAAGAAACAACATACTAATAATTAATAAAAACTGGCTCAATTATTATTTATATCCCCTAAAATTATCTACTCGATCACTATCTCTCTTTGTACCTCTGCAAATCAATTGTGTTTAATATATATATATGTGTTTATTTTAACTTTCAACAACTTAATTTAAAATAAAATAAAAAAGATAGTACTTAATTCAATTGTAAAGATGCATGGTTATAAATTTAAATCTCTCTATGTATTTTAATATTGCCTTAACAAAAAAATATTGCCTTTACAATTATATTACCTATCTATTGAACTTCTTTGTTGGTTGGTCCTAAGACTTTGGTATTGACTCGCAGTTGATTATTGTCCATGTGTTAAACTCCTTTGTTGGCTGACCCAGACTCTTTGTTATTTGATTATTCTTTTTTGGCTAGTCCATACTTTTGCTATAGAGTTATTGTTCATCTATATTGAACTTGTTTGTCGGATTGTCCAGACTCTTTGTTATAAACTCGCGTCTGATTCATTGAAATAGATTGTGTTTAATTAATACGTTAATTACGTATCTGTATCTGTCCAACCACTTAAGTTTTTGAAAGATAATATATAATTTAACAAGTTTATGTACACTGTACAATTTGATGTTCTAATTTTATGTTATTTGCTCGATCTGGCAGGGGGATCAAGCATCAGTAATAGGAGGTGTAGTCAACTACATCAATGAACTACAACAAGTTCTGCAATCTCTAGAAGCCAAGAAACAAAGGAAAGTATTCAGTGAAGTACTGAGTCCAAGAATCATTTCACCGAGTCCACTCAGCCCACGTAAGCCACCACTAAGCCCAAGATTACTCACAACCCTCCCTGTAAGCCCAAGAACCCCACCATCAACCACCACCACCACCACCTGCAGCCCTTACAAACCAAGGTTTCCAGCTGCTCTCTACCCGCCGCCGTCTCCACCGTCCTCCTCCGCGGACAGTGTTAACGAGCTCGTTGCGAATTCAAAATCAGTTGTTGCTGACGTGGAGGTTAAGTTTTCTGGGGCAAATGTATTGGTACAGACAGTGTCTCAACGTATACATGGACAGGCTGTGAAAATAATTGGTGCATTAGAGAATCTAAACCTTGAGATTCTTCAGGTGAATATCACCACTTTTGAAGAAACAATGATTTGTTCTTTCACTATTAAGGTAATATAACGTATACTTCTTTTCTTTCATTATTGTCTCTCTTTCTTTTTTGGATGTCGCCACATTTTTATAAATTTAATTATTGTGTGTTATTATACAAGTGGATGTGTCTAAAATACTCATAACTAAATGTGTAAAAGTGTGTTGTTTCCAAAGGGCAATATCGTTAATTTTCTACATTTAAATTCAAAAATCTCGAGGCGAATCTTTATATATATAGTTAAAGAACACTTGTGGCATGCATAGTGAATTACGTAAAACCTATTGTTGTAATTATATGTGGTTTCATTGTTGTATGATCAATTGACACATTCGATTATGGTAATTTGTGAGTGATTATAACGGCATTCTTATTTAATAATTAATATAATTTGGCATAATATTGGACTTTTGAAAGATGATCGAGGGAATTCAGTGGTCCAACTTTTACGTCAGTTAATGGTTTAAAAAGCACGCAGAAATGAAGGACCTAATAAAACCCTCTTTATTTGAGTCATGTGAAGTACACAGGGAAATATAAATCGACCCCCCCCCCCCCCTCCCCCTCCCCCTCCCCCTCCTCTCCCCCTCTTCCCTTTGTTTATGTTTAATTGACAGCATGCAGTAAAATTTTACAGTATGAACCAAACTAGGTAGGTAATTAGTTTTACCTGATTGAAAATTCAATTGATAAACTAGTTAAAACCCTAGTTAGATATACAAGAATGAATTGAGTCCATTATACAAGTATTATCTGCTTACTTGTATTATTGAGCATATATCTGTCTCTTTTTATCTTAATTATACAGATTGGAATCGAATGCGAGCTCAGTGCAGACGATCTTGCTCACCTAGTTCAACAGACCTTTTGCTGAAGATTTCATTTGGGGTTCGGCCCGTAATATCTGTGTGGTTTAATTTGATTCTCAATTTACTCAATTAATTGTTTTGTGTAGTTTAAGGATATATGCAACAATAAACCCGATATAATTTTATGATAGAATTATTATATCAGGTTGCATGGATCTTGAGAGTAAACGAAAATATATAGTAAATGCAACTTGATATAATTTTTTTACAAAGATTGTATTGTAAAATGTTTCGAGTACCGTTTAAATTTTATACCTGATCGTTAATTATTTACATATTTTTTGTTAGAATAGAATAGATTAATTGACAGCCAGCTCTTTGGCAGTAAAATTATCTCACCAGTTGTATTTTGATAAGATGTACATTTGAGACATCTTTTGTGATGTAACCCAAAAAGAAAACATCTTCTATGATGATTAATCGTTTTTTTTATAAGATTATATACCACGTTGTAATTTTTTTAATACATATATATGTATAAAGTAAGTAAATTAAAATTATATATCGGTATGGAAATATGAAAAACTTGCTCAAAAAAAATAAAATAACATCATTAGTTTTGGTGCCACACAAAACATGTACAGGTGCAAGTTAACATTCATTACAAGAAAAAAAATAGATTTTTGTCCATAAAGACAAAATTATCAAAAAAATTAGGATAGAAGAAAATTGTAATTTAATAAGGACAAAAATAACAATTATGAAGTAACAAATGTGGAATAGAGTAAATATGAAGTAACAATTGTGAAACACGAAGTAACATTAATACATGAAGTAACAATTGTAAAGTAACAATTGTGATTTTTGTCCTTTATAATCATGAAAATGTTACTTTTGTCCTTCCAGACTTATTTATTAATTATTTTGTCCTTGTGGCCCTTCCCAAAAAAAAAAAAAAACATTCATTACAAGAAAAACGAGTTTTAACTAGAAGGAAAATTCGGTCACTAAAAGCCAATATTATACTCCCTCCGTCTTTTATAGGTTTTTGCCATGAAGGACAAAATAATAAAGAATCCAGGATGCAAGGACATTGCTAATTAGAAAGGACAAAAATTATGTGACTTTCCAAAAACATCATTTTCCTATATATCTATAAAATTAAAAACCTTCCTTCTAAAAAAAAACAACCTACAACAAAAACCTAGCTGCATGGTTCAGAAAATTCATGGCCGCCGGAAAACCAGCTCCGTCGTCCTCTTCTCCAACCCCAGCAAATATTTTCACCAATTTATTCTTTTATTGATTATTTTCCATCCTTCAATCAAAACTCCTTCTTCTTCTTCCAATCACAAAGAAAGAAAGATATATGGTGATGATTCATGGCGGCCGGAATCGTCCATGGTGGTGATTGGATTGCTACGGAAATTGAGGGCTATGTGCGATTCAGGGCGGTTGGAAGCTTCAATTCAGCCTTGCATTCACCCAAGGATAATGCTTGCGGCGATAAGTTTGAAGATGAAGTTCTGTTTTTTTTTTTTTTTTTTTTTGAAGCGACCGATCGAGAGCTTCGATGGCCTGATTCAGGGATAATCATCCGAATATAATGTCGCAAACACAATGGGGCGAGGTTTGTTAAGTGGGGCCGATTGTGAGGGAACCACCGGAGGTGCAAGTGTCTGTGCCGGCCGGAGGAGACAAGGCCGCGGAGAAGGAAACCTGCGTATGGAGGTTTTTTTTTTTGTTTTTTTAGAAAGTTAGGGTTTAGGGTTGTTACTATTACGTTATTACATTTTTGGCGATTACTTACTGTTTATGGGATATTACGACTTGTTTATGGGATATTACGACTTGCTATGGGATGTTACTACTTGTTTATTGGTCGTTACTATTTTTTACGGTATTACTACTTGTTTTTAAAACATTTTTTTGTTTAGTAGGTCATTACTTATTTTTCTATTGGATCTTACGACATTTTATGGTTTATTATTTTTTTTCTTGGTTTATTCTGACATTTTATGGTATTCTTACTTGTGCTTTTAATTTATTCTTATTTTTTTCATTGGAGTTTACGATGTTTTATGGGTTGTTACTACTTTTCCATGACTGTTACTATTAAAATTATAAAGGGGCATTTTTGTCATTATATTATCAATTTGTCCTTACTAATCTCTGATTTTGAAATTTGTCCTTATGGACCATTTATCATTTTTTTGTCCTTGTAGCCCCTTCCCCTCGTCTTTTATAAGTGTCATTTTTCAGAATTTACTTTGTTTAATGAGAATTAGGGATAAGGACACAGTTTGAAATATTTTTAAGTAACAGGACAACCATATTTTTTTTTTGAGAAGGGAAGTTTTATTAATCAAGATCCGCCAAAGAAGCGGTCAAAACGTCACCCGGGGGTAAGGGACCCCAAGATGTACGGACAAAAACAGACAAACCATGTATAGCTAAAAAGTGCGCAGGACATTCCCCATGCGCCGAATAAACGAAAAGGAAATAGCTTCAAAACTAGGTAGAAGAGCCAAAGCAATCTCGAAGTAAGCAACCCTGATCGAGCTGTGAGATCCACTCCTGACCGTTGAAGCCTCGAGACACACATCAGGCAATCACTTTCCACTCCAATTGTCGAATCCTTAGATGCACCGCCTCTTCCAAAGCTAGAGAGATAGCCTTAAGCTCCATGTACTCAACAGGATCCCCTGGATCAAAATGATATATGTCACGGATTTTATGCAATGAAAAACAACAAGTAATAAATTTATAAATCCGGTATTCCCCAAGTGTAGGGATCGTAGTACAGCGATTAATACCGGAGTCGGTCACAGGGAATCGGGGTATCTAGTTCATTAATTTTCCTAAGATTGATACTACTATTATTAAAGCCTAAAATAACAAAACGAAAAGATAAACTGGACAGAGGATTGTCACTCCAAAGCCAGGAAATATGATTACGAACCTAAAATAACTAATTCTATTAACTAAAAAGAAAGCAAACTTCTAAGAAAACAACGAAGAACAAGGCACAAAGATAATTTCAATTAAGTTAACGAGGAACAAGCAATGATCCACCTATCTCGCAATTCTCAATTTCTACCCTAGATCGTTTAGTTAAGATTTAATAAAGATGTGGTTCACCTATCAAAGGTATGAATTCTACTCTCAGTAGATAATTACTTTATTAATCTCTCATCTCTCGATCTTAAAGATTAACGCTTCCATAACAAGGTTTAAGATTTATTCAATCTAGCAACCTAGAAATTTAACCTAGCAACTCTCGTTATTTATAGGTTAAAAGTCCAATCTTTACTACGGTGACCTAGGTCTAACAACGATTCTCATCAAACGTTAAACATCAATAAGCAACAATCCATCGATATAATTGCGTAATCAATGTAAAAGCATAATAAAGATACAAACTTTATTTAAAACTCACAAAACATCCAAGATTCGAAATCAAAACGCTGCACGATCGGTTTCACATGCTTGTTCAGGACTTGCTCAGCTCATCTCCAGGATCGAACAAACAAAATAAATAATAATAAAAATATAATATGGCTCGGTCGACCGAGCAGGAGCACTCGGTCGACCGAGTGGTCGGCTTCTCGGTTTCTATGCTGTGTTCGTCTCCAGGTAAGTTCTGTGTTGTTCTGTCGAATGCCTGCTCCTTTTATACTTGTTCTAGCCGACTTAGGGTAATTATTAGAAAAGCTAAACCCTAATAAATAAAAATAAAGATAATTCCAAGTCTATCCCTTCTGAACGCAAATCTGATTGGTTGGACGCTCGTTCACTTTAAGTAAATTTTTTCGAGTCGAGCCGAGCTGGACAAGACGCCCGTCCCATGCATTTTTGAACGCTCGTCCAGGTAAAATCTCTCTTCCCTGAATTGATTTGCTTCTTCTTCCTTCCATTTAATATTCAATTAAACATCGTTTTAACTCCTTCCATGCCGTATAAATGTACCTACAAGGTGATAGAAACATGCAAAATGTAGAACCATATATATTGATAGAAAAATACTCATAAAATCACGTAAATAGCTCAATTTTGCATTTTAATATCTTCCACACCCATTCTTTCAATATTTCATTTAAACACTTAATTTTCTATAAAAATTAGTAAAACACGAAGGAAATTGTTACGAAATAAAGTCATATAAACCGTAAAAATCACCGTTAACAATATGCAAATGAGTGGAGGACGAATCCATTTGAGTCCCTGAAAATCACCCCGATACCCGCAGTAGCATCTGTAATTGATGCATCTACATTGCCCTTAACCACGCCCCTCAGAGGCTTCCCCCATTTATCATTCAGTTGAGACACCGACGTTTGGGTCCGATAGCTCATCATGGCCGTTGCATATTCATCCAAAGCTGCTAAAGACCGCGCACATACTGTAGAGACGTAAACTGCCTGACTATCAAAGATTGCTGAGCAACATGCCTTCCAAATGTTAGGAAATCTACGCGGGAACGCAGCGGAATTTAAAATTTTATTTCCTTTTAACCAGGATCGAATCCGTTTAAGCAATAAACAAATAAGTAATAGACGGTGTTACCTTGGTTGATCTAAAAGATCGACGCTTTGACCGTCTAATGAGAGTAGTTCTGCATAGAGCCGCCCAAATGTTCGGCCTATACCGCTAGTCCACACGAACAGCCCGCCGTAATCTCATCATGGATTGCTATTGGAAAACTCCGGTTGCTAGACCGGTCTTTTTCCCCTCTCTTCAACTCTCTATAGGATGCTCTCTATTTTACACAAGAACTATTAGTTCTTGGAATTGTAATGTACAAAAGAGCTTGACACCCACACCATATTTATAGTGCATGTGGCGCCATATCTAGGTGTGGAGGAAAAGAAAATATTTTCCCAATAAAATAAAGAAAATATATTTGATTGATTTATCTCATTTAATTTAATATCTTATATTAAATATTCCAATATATTGTCAATATCTTATATTGATTATATTTATCTTATTACCATAAATCAATTTACACATGTGTGCAAATCTATACTCATTAATATCTAATATTAATATATTGTAATTTTATTAATTAAATTGCACAATCCAAGTGTATCTTAATACACCAAAATATGGCACCATATGTATATATCAACACACATATATTTAATCAACTTGATCAACTAGTTTGCCAATAATTACGTGTGGCATATACACACAAATTTTCGCCAATATATATATATATATATATATATATATATATATATATATATATATATATATATATATATATATATATATAAATTAATCAACATAATTAATATTTTGTATTTAATTTATTCATATTAATTTACCACTATAACCTTTATAAGTCACGAGATAAACTTTCCTTATTTGGTTATCATCTATAACCACATTTTAATCCGCTAGATGTTCATATGTGTGTGACCCGATAGGCTTCCGAATATGTTGGCCGTAAACACAAAGTGCAAATTACTTAAAATGCCCTTCATACCTAACGATCACGGGATAGCGTCTGCAACACACATCGTGACCCCCAATCATCGGAAGAGTCAAATGCAATGACTACTACCTTTCATGTGAAACAGATTCGTGTAACTTACAATCTATCATTGTAATAATATCCATACAGTCGTTAGTCGAGTGTCAAAATATCAACGACCGTATCTTATAATCTGGATATCAAGCTCTCTCGAAGTAACTCATTTACTTCCACTTTGCAAAGATTCACGAGAGTAAGACATTCCTTATAAGAAGGCCATTTCGGATATTCGATCCCAATCATAGGATACACGATTCCCGGACGACCAATCATGTATACTCCGCATGCTTCAGTATCACACTCAATCACTACCGCATGATCGCCTCGTGGCTAGGGGAAACCTCAATAGTATCAAAGCATGAAAATCCACACCGTGATGCCATGAAGACTCCGGTCTCAAGGATAATTACACAACCGTCACATAGTGTGACACTTAACCGTGTAAGTGGGGCAGTCTAACGTACACATTCACTAATACACATCCACGTACAGTCCAAGTGTCTCTACACTTCGATAGACGAGATTTATCCCTGCCCTTAAAGACAGAAGACATCTAATACGTGCTAGTCTGTTTATACTATCAATGCCCTGTTTAATAGTACATCAGCCTAGAGACATTTAAGTATCAAACTTATTAAAGTGATTAGAGATCTCATCAACCATAATCACCCATCATGGTTTCTCTATCACAGTTTAACACTAAGGACGTTATCATATAACAATTCATAATTGGTTCTTTAAAAGAACATATATATGACACCAGAAAAGTCATTTAATATATGTATAAACATAAAGAAATAGTAGAAATGATCCGATCCGGTCGGATCCGGTCCAACCCGATTGGGTTTAGGACACTATTTCAACACCAGATCCCCCACATAAGCCATACAAACCTAGCGGTGTCTTCCGCCCCCTGTTCCTCAAGCTGTCTCATAAAAAACTCCCCAAAGATAGCAGAGTGAAGATGCCGTAGGACCCCCTCTAAATGGCGACACTTCCCATATTCTGGCAGCCATCTCACGTTCGAAAAGCACATGCCGCATCATTTCCAGGGTTTCTCCGCATGCCAGACAAATAACATCCCCTACATTCCGCCGTTGTAAGCCTTGACCAATAGCAAGACAATCATGCAAACATCGCCATAAGAAATGCTGAATGTGCGGCTGGACCGCAAGCCGCCAATAGTCTCTCCAGAGCTTGCTCTGCCCTACTGAAGTAGACGGCCCTGCCACTGACGATGGTCGATATAGCGATAAGGCCAGAAAATATCCAGACCGAACAGTGTAGACTCCCTGACGGTCATAGTGTCAGATCCGGCGATCCGGGTGCCCCCAAGAGCCACTGTAGTCTCAAATATCGTATCTGCTTCCAGAGCCTAAATAACTGCCGAGCCCGCTGTACATCCTATGCTCTGGATCTAGGAATAAAAAGTGTTGAAACAGTGTAATCCGCCGGAAGCTCATGTTCTGGAAAAGGTATACGGAACGAAGGCTGCCTATTAGTCCATGCATCATGGAAGACATATACCGACTCCCCATCACCCACTCTCCATCGTAGCCCATTATACAGAAGGTCCTGACCCTCCAAAAAACTGCGCCATAGGTAAGACGGTCGAGCCCCCATGCCAGCTGCAAGAATCGTCCTATCATCGAAGTACTTCGCATGTAGGACATGCGCATCCAGGGAACCCGGACTAGTCATAATTCTCCAAGATTGATTTGCCAATAATGCCATATTGAAACACTTTAAGTCACGAAATCCCAGACCCCCCAAATTCTTCGGCAGACAACAAGCCTCCCAGCTCTTCCAATATATCTTATGACTGTTCTCTGTGTCACCCCAAAAGAAACCCCGAATCAGTTGCTCGAGCTTCCGGATTAGGGTAGTGGGTAGCTTAAAACACTGCATAATGTAAGTGGGAATGGCTTGGAGAGCTGACTTGATAAAAACCTCTTTCCCGGCTGGCGAGAGGAGCTTATCCTTCCATCCTGCAACCTTTTTACGAATTTTTTCTCTCAGAAAAACAAATACCTGGCGCTTAATCCGCCCAATCATGAATGGTAGCCCTAAATATTTTCCCGTGCCATCCCCTAAAGAGATTTGTAACTGGTCTGAAACTATATCGCGCTCTTCCTCTGAGACCTTATTCGAGAAATAAAGGCTTGATTTGTGAAATTTATCTCTTGCCCTAAAAGGGCCCCATATCTGTCAAACAGCTCGGCTAGTGCTTCCACCGCACCATCTAGTAACTCAAAGAAAACCAAGCAGTCATCGGCAAAAAGAAGATGAGAAATAGAGACCGGTATCTCCGTGCCGAATCGAATCCCCCGCAAGGCCCCCCGATGCACGTAGTCGTTGAGCAGTGCCGTAAAACGCTCAGCACAGATGATAAAGAGAAATGGCGACAATGGATCCCCTTAACGGATCCCCCTGTTTGGTAATATTCTAATGGTGGGTTTCCCATTAATCAAGACGCGATAAGAGACAGTCGTCACACACCGTCTCACCACATCAATGAATACGACCGGAAATCCCACGCGCTCTATTACCCTCCAAAGATACTACCACTCCACCATGTCAAAAGCCTTGGCCATATCTAGTTTCAATTCCGCATGGCACACCTTTGCTCCCATGTCTGTAACAAATGAAAGGCCTCAAAGGCAATAATGGCATTATCCGTGATAAGGCGACCCGACACAAACGCACTCTGATTCTCCGAGATCACATCCCCAATCACCCCTTTTAGTCGGTTTATTAACACCCGAGAGATAAGCTTATAGATCGAATTGCAAAGAGCAATCGGCCGGAATTCAGTCATGATTGTGGGGGTAGCAACCTTTGGAATCAACGAAATATTGGTCTCATTGAGCTTCCCAAGGGGGGCACCATTGTTCAACACATCCAGTACCACCTGCAGAACATTGGCTCTTACTACGCTCCAAAATTTCTGAAAAGAAAAACAACATGCATACCATCGGGTCCTGGTGAGTTCCGCCCCGGCAGTTGTTTCAAAGCTTCACAAACTTCCTCCCTTGTGAAGGCGGCGGCTAAGTGCTGCTGCTGACCAGCATCGATCTCAGTAAACTAAATCAACGACAGTCCCATTGGACGAGTAAATGGTCTGAAAATAATCTATCGCCACACGCTCTATATCCGCAGGCTCATCACATACCACCCCATATGAGTCATGTAACAGGTGAATGATGTTTCGTTCCTGATGAGCCGCCGCTTTATGATGAAAGTGACTCGTATTCCTGTCCGCCTGCACTAGCCACTCCACTCTGCCCATCTGTCGCCAATATTCCTCTTCCATAGTCTGCCACTGGTCAATCTGCTGCATAATTTCACGCTCTTGTTGGGCCGAGTAAGCGGGAGACTCCCTCAAACTTCGCAACTTATCCATTTTTTCCATAATACGTTTTCCTATATTCCCATGCCTATGAGAGCTCCAACTCCGCATCTCCCGCCGTACTCGCATCACAGTCTCAACAGGCGATGTAGAATTATACACACTGCCACCCTGCCAAGATGTCTGGAAGCATTCCTTAAACTCCTGATCTGATCCAGAAGGGGTCGTAATGCGGTACCGGGGTCCATTTGACCAAGCCCTTATCAAAAGGGTTGTCCGATGAAATCATAATAGGGACGTGATCCGATTGGGAACTAGATAAGTGGTAGACTGAGTGTTGTGAGAAGAGATTCCTCCACCCAATATTAGCCACCCCCGGATCCAAACGAACACGAGTCGCCGAACCATCTATAAGGTCGCACATATCCCACATCTAAAAGGAGCCCCAACATATCCCACATCCGTAAGGTCGCAATCAACAAGGGCATTTCGGAAGGCAAGTATCTGTGGATACGGACGAGGAGTCGGGCCATCTTGTTCCGTTCGCATCAAAACCTCGTTAAAATCACCCCCACAAGCCACGGGAGAGACATTCGTTCATGCAAGCGCCGTAATAATGTCCAAGAGTTCTCCATTGCAGAAACAACTGGATTGCCATAAAAACTTGTAAACCGCCAAGACGGAGCCTTATCCCTACGTATAACAGCATCAATATGTCCAAGAGAATAAGTAGAAATCCAAACATCGGAATCATCGTTCCACAATAAAGCTAGACCACCACTCGCTCTCTCATTCCCAACTACTAACTCACTAAAATAACCAAGCGAACACCGAACATACTCAAAGCGATTTTTACTCAGTTTTGCTTCAGACAATAATAAAAGGGAAGACATAAATTTATTTACAAGGGCTCTCAAAATTTTTACTGCTCGAGGCTGGCCCAAGCCCCAGCAGTTCCAAGAAATGATACTCATTGCCGTTGGCGGGCCTACACTGCAGGCTCCGCTGGAAATTGAGTGTCGCCATCAACAACAGATTCCGAATCCAGCTTCTCCCATACCTTACTCTCATCCACCATGGCCAACCCCTTGCCTTGCCTTGCCCACCGCTTCTATGTCGAGACTTTCACAGGCAAACCCTCCTCCCTAATTTCCGATGAAGGCTGCACCCCCGGCGTTAATTCGGAGGTAACCGAGCCCTCCATCACAACAATAGCAAAATGATTTTCCAAAGGGACGGGGTCATCAAGAAAAAATGTCGGCTTCAAATCCAACCCAACAACACTGTCCTCCCCTCCTTCAATAGACCATGGCCGGAACCACTATCTCGGCCCAAACCTCCGGTCTCAAGTTCCCCAGAAGTCGGAACAACCGAATCTTCCCCTGAACTTCCATCTCTCATCGGTCCATACTCAAGCAACATGACGGACGGACACTCATCCTCTCCATCTCTCCCAAAGGTGGACAATAACACCGACCGGTGACCGGCGTTCAGCCATGTACCGTAGGGCATACGATCCAACTGTTCCCTCATAGGTTCCATCTCTAAACGTGGACAAAATCACACGGTATGATCAAGCATACCACAATTGAAACACAGAAAATACAGCCTCTCATATTGTACTTTCCCAAGCAATTCCTCACCATCTTAACCAACAAGACAAACACAAAGGCGCAAGGGTGCATCCAATGGTACCCGTACCCGAAAACGAAATAGCCGTGTCCCATTTCGTATGTCCTCTCGAATCCGTCCCTCAACACCATCCCCTAACAGCAGCCATAGCCTCCGGCCTACCTCCGGAGTACAGACACCACTAGGCAAACCCGATACAATCACCCAAAAGTCCTCACTAGAAAAAAAATTAGGGTTTTCCATCCATCCCCTCTGCCATGGTTTTGTGATCACGAAGTAGCTATCAAAGCACCAAGGCCCCCCATAAGAACAAAGTCAGTGTCTTACTGTCTATTAAATACGATCTGGACCGTATTTTTCCGAATTTGTTCAGCCTGAAAAGCGTTCGTCTTCCATGATTTCTCAAAGCTGCCTCACAAATTTTGAATTGCAATTTCTCGAGGCACCAATAGCTTACAGACGATGGTCCGCCCAGCCTCATCCGGTGGCGGTTTAAACCGGCCAACCCGGCATCTCTGAGATTCCACAGCCGTCAACGTAAGAGAGTCTCCGGTAAGTCCTCCTGCTCCATGGAGGCGGCAGATAGGGGAGAGCTCTTCGCGAGAGAGAAGATCGTCAAGGACGGGAAAAAGCAAATTGTCTTTGTTCACGTTTATTCACATAGATAGGTTCTACTGTCCTCAGGGACAATGCCAACTTTTATAATTTTTATAGCTTAAATGACAGAGAAAAAAAATCGCGCTAGCTGAACGGATCTGGTTTTTTCTTTCTTTCAAATCCTCATCTCTTTTTATCTAGATCTCCAAACGCGATGAAACTTTCACTGAATTTTTTATTTTTTCATGCTCTTCGATTTGAGACTTGGTTTGATATAATTACATCGTTTTTCGTGAGATTCACTGTCGAAATTCACTAAGTGAATCCCGAAAATCAGTGAATATCGAAAATGAATTTCGAACAATAGTGAATTTCGACAGCGGATTTTCTGAAATCACGTCGGAATATGTTGAATGTGGTCTGAGTCTCAAAATAAAGAGAATGAAAAATAAAAAAATTGGTGAATTTTTTTTCAAATTTAGAGTTTAAGATTGAGAGATATGAGAGTTTAAAAAAGATTGATGAGAGATAAAGTGTCTTGGGTTTTTTCCTTTTGGAAAAAAAATGCGCCAGAAAATAAAAAAAAAATAAAAAAAAATAGTTTTGTCATTTACACAAAAGTTTCAAAATGTTGTTCTTCTGCTTAATGATGAAATATTGGTGTCCTTCTCCCTCATTCTCCCTTGTTTTTATTTATCTGTTATTTTACATTACCAATGCAACATTTATTATTATTTTTCTCCTTTAACCTTCGTTTCAATAACCCAAATTTTGGTACAATTTTTCATGCACATGGAATGAAGAGTAATTTTGTTATATATTTTACACTCTATTTCAGATACACTAATCACTTTCTTAATCTGTGTGAATCTTCTCTCTACGACAGTTGAAAAAGCGGAGGAAGTAGAACGAAGAAGAAGGAATGTAACAGCTAAAGGAGTTTTGTTCAGACAACGTCAAACACTTGAAGTGAAGAGTTAGTTAGACTCAAATAACCTTTTAGTTTTAGCTCTTATTTGGCTTCAATTCTAATTGTATGACTACACATGTATTGTAGTATAAACTCGAGGACTGTTAATAGCACCACACACGATTTACTCGGGTACTACACTTGTGCAAATTTCTACTTTATAGAGGTCGAAATCTGTTTTCAACCCTTCCATAGTCGAAATTATGCACAAAATTTGACTCTGAAGAGGTTGAAAACAGATTTCGACCTCTACAAAGTCAAAATTTGCGTGAGGTGTGGTGCCCGAGTAAATCGCGTATGATGCCATTAACCGTGCCTTATAACCATATGTGATGAAGTAATATTTTAGACAGCTCAAATAAATGGAGTGTGCGGAGTTAATGATTTTTTCTTGGGGTTCTATCGATCCCCACTTTTTACTTCCGGCACCCTTTACTTGATTTTTTTTTTACTTTTACACACCATAAATTTACTTCATACACCATATAAAAACTATAACAATAAAACAGTTACACTTTAACCCATAATTAATACAAAAATAAATTTCTCTGTTCTTCCCCAAACCAAAAACCCTAATTCATCTTCACCCTACCCCCTCTTCTAGCCGCCGCCGCAAATCGCTCCCCTTCCCAATCTTCTACAACCCGTAAATCACCCCATCCCCTCTCTTCCCTCCCATTTCTCTGGTAAATCGCCTCTCTCACATCTCACCGGGAAACATGGTGGTTGGAGTTGTGATTTTTTTTTGATATCAAAAGCTGTGATGGTAAATCGCCCCTCTCCCATCTCCACTCTCTCTCGCATCTCGCCGGGAGAATGGTGGTTGGAGTTGTGATTCTTTTTTTTTGGTATCAGGAGCTATGATTCTTGTAATCGGGTTTGTAAGCACAAAAAAATGGATTTTATGGAGTTTTAAAATGGTATATAGGGTCGGGTTTTCAAAAGGATGTTGTTACTATGGGTAGTTTGGGAGGGACGCCAGAAAAACGGGGGTCGCCGGAAAAATAAGGGGTGGGGGTGTGAAAAACATAGAAGAGGGAAGAGGGGGGAGTGCATTCCGTCTTTGGAGAAGCATGGGCGGGTTTAGGATGACAAGTTGATGGTGTTTGGTGGTTTAGGGTGGCGGGTTGATGGTGGTGGTTGGTAGTGGGAAGAAAAAGATGATGATGGGAAGATGATGATGATGGTGGGAAGAAAATGATAGTTATTTATTGTTTTTTTAAAGTATTGGATTAAAAGAGAGTTTTAGAAAATAGTGGGTAAGAAGTAATTATTTTATTTTTTTGTGGTGTGTAAAGTAAGAAATTAATAAAAACATTATTTTGGTAGCGAAAGTAACATTTTGTGATACCGAAAGTAAAAAGATGCCAGTAATAATAACTGTGATGCTAATGAAACTCTTTTTTTTTTTTACGTGTAATATAAACTAAAATAGATTGTTAAAAAACAATATTGAATATGGGCTAGGTAAGGAATAATGAGCTAGACTAAAGGAAAAACTTGGGCCTATTGTTTTAGAGCCCATAATATCGTTTGTATTTTTGGGCCTAGTGAATATTTTTGAATTCATCGCTTATAAAAGGCGTCTATACGGACACGGGACTTGTTCACGAGATATCTGAAATTCATTCTATTCAGGGCGGGAAACAAATTCCATGGCGGGTTCAACCTACAATCTCTCAAATTCGATTTCTTTTCGACCAATCTGTAGTCATGCCTTCATCAGGTTTTGGAACTCTTTTGCTGCTGGTTTGTTTATTTTATTTGTTTGAGTTGTGTGAAGCTCGAATAGATTTTGAATGCGAGACTGATATATATACTTGTCTGTTAGCGCTAGATTAGAGTATTTATGTTTTAGATCTCGACTTCATCTTTGATTGGTTAGAGATGTATATTTTCAAACTCTCTGCTGATCGTTTGCTCTTTTTTTGTTTTTGTGAATTTGTTTTGCCTTTTTGTGAGTCTCGCATTGATTTTGCCATGTGAATCTCTCTAAAACTTATAGCATTTATTGCAATATACTAAGTATTTGATTTAGGAGAAAGGTCAGTGGTCGGTCCATTCTTCATTGGTGTAACGGCTTTCCTAAGCATTTCTATTGCCGATAATTAAGTTTGTTGAAGAGGTTCATTGTTCTTGATGATGCAATTGGTTTCTTCTAATTGATTGGGGAAATTAGCTGGTTAGTACATTCTGTGAATACTTTCCACCCATGGGCGGCTCTACATAGGGGGAGCGGGTGCCGCCGACCCCCTAAAATAAAAATATTATGTATAAATAGTAGATAATTTTTTTTGTAAACACATATGTATGTGAAATTGACCACCTTATTTTTATGTATCGACCCTCTATTTTTATCTATTGTCTCGTAATTACATGTACAAAATTGAATATCCAAATATATGTGTGATACGAAAAAAATTTGACAAATTTCTGACCCCAAGTCAAAAATCCTGGAGCCGCCCCTGTTTCCCCCTTAAAGATTTTGCTCCAAGGATGTATGGTGTATATGTTCTTGATTTGGTTGACACTTGATAAGGTAAAAGTTTCCTATTTGCCTATTATTACTGCAGTATTCTCTCTTAGTAAGACCACTGCTAAATAAATGAATGATAATTACTGAGTTTTTACACTTTTCATACTAAAATGGCTTTATGACACTTCATCGTACGAAATCGGCATTTATTCCTCTTCCACACATAAGTAAATATTTGAGTGTATTATGTGTGCCTCATGTAAAGATCAACCAAAGATGGACTTGAGAAACTGCTTTGAAGTTTTGTTGTTTCACACTGTTGATTCCTTGTGTATCCTTAAATTTGGTGTCAAATTTGCAATGTGTGATCTGTGTTGAAAATTTATGATCCGGTAACTTCTATGTTATTTGATGATAACAATTTATTGTTTGGTGCGTTCCACTTTTGTGATCATTTCGCTCTAGTTCCCAGTTTTCATATTCATCATGAGAAGCTTTTGAACTTCCGGAGATAATTAACTCCTCTGCTCGAGGGGTGATTGTCAATGTGATGACTTTGTTTCATTGGCTTATATTTCTCGTGCACGTATGCATTTGGAACCTTATTGTTGTTTTTCTGGATCTCTGTACATTTTTGTTCGTTAAGTTCTAGTACATGTATTATTATCTGAATGAAGATTGTATGTTTAATAGGTCACAAGACTCACAACATCATAATCTGTTGCTATGATGCTGCTACAAATGAGTTTGAAATTCGAGATCCGGTCAGTACCAGGTTAAATGAATTACTAGTATTGTCATTGTCTGCTCTGATCTGTGTGTTTGTAATCATGTTACTATCTTTGTAAACATGCTCAGCTATGTGCTCAAGGCATACTTTCAGTTTGACTTGTTTAAATCTGTCTTCTATGTTGTGAGTATAGAATTATTTATATAGATGTACCTTTGTTATCACATTCAAAATAAGAAGATTATTCTTCTGAGCTCTCTTTTCTTATGGTTTTTGGCTATATGTTTAATGATTTTTAGTAGTAAATAATTTATTAATATGAAGGTCACGATTGCACTTTATTATGTTTATGTTGTTCACTATATACATCATTCTAATGGATTATTAACTGCAGATGCTTTGCTGGAAATGCCAGTGCGGTTCACCTTTCTAACCAAGATGAAGCATCAACGGAAACTAAAAAGGTAACACGTTTGGTTATGAAGATTATGGATATAAAGATTTATGGGAGAGTGTCAAGAATTGAAAATTAGCTATTGAATAATCCAAACATAGGCTTTTAGGGCGTTTTTAGTTGTAGGTATTGATCACTCGTTGAGGCGTTTTTAAGTGTCATTCACGTCTATTGGTGCATTTTGCAACATGCCTATTCAATATTCATGGCAAATGGGGACGTTTTGCAACATATCTTTTTGTGGTCTATTTGGGTGCTTTAAACATGTTTTCTAGACCAATTAGGTCGGTTTTGAAACGTTCCTTTTGGCAACTTGTTCAGGTGTTTATAAATGTCTTTGTTAGAACACCTCAGAAGGTGTCATCATTTCTCGGCGAGGTCACCTCGTGAAGGTACCTCAAGAGGTTCTAGTCTACCGACTCTCTCAAGTCATCGATGAGACTAAGCTTTAATTTGATAACATTCGGTGTATTTTTTTCCGTGAATTAGCCCTAATAATCTTATAAATTAGTGGCTAATCATCCCTGCTTTTTTCCTTGTCTTTTAGCGGAGAAACACTTGTCCAACTAACCGTTGGAGCAAAGTGTTTCCTTTTTTACCTTTTACTTTATAGCCGTTGGGCATCTCTTCTATAAATAGAAGTAATGGCCCCTAATTTGTAATGAGCTTTCTATTCTAAATAACAAGAATACTTTCCTCATTCTTTCTAAGTTTACATGGTATCGGAGCTTTAGATTTTTAAGAATTTCTTCTTTAATAATTCAAATTTCTTTCTCGATCAATGGTTTGTTCCACTCGCAACTAGTGCAACCAGCATCGATTCATCTATTAATGAAAATCCTATAAACTCTGGAGAGCTTCAAAACATTCATGCCGCTTACAAGTGAATGGAAAAATTATCTGAAATGGTCACGCTTTTGTCGAACCTTCACGAAAGGTAGAGGCAACCGAGCCATCTTTTAGGAGGCCCGGTCGACAAGGGATGATCCTGCATTTGATACCGGGATGAAAAGGACTCAATGGTGATGTCATGGCTCGAATTCTATGACTCCGTAAATCGGTGACCCTACATGTTTCTCGAACAATTAAAGAAATCAGGGACACGACCAAGCGAATCTACTCCGAGGTGAATGATGCCGCTCAAATCTATGAGATAAGAGCAAAGATTCAAAACACCAAGCAAGGTAACAAATCCATCACCGAGTATTCCAATCTTACGCAAGGTATGTGGCGGGAACTTGATCATTATCGGTGCATTCAAATGAAAGATAAAGATGATCTTTGCTACCTTGAGAAGGATGATGGAAAAAGATAGGATTTTTTCCTTTCTTCTTTAGTTTAAACCAGGACTTTGACCTGTGAGGTCCAAATTCTTGGAAAAGATGATCTCCTAATTTGAATGAAACAATTGCTATTGTTAGAGCGGAGGAAAGTAGGAGGGTGTCATGATTGACACTCCTCTATTGATGGCTCTGCTTTAATAGTGGGTCGAGGAATCGAGGGTACCCTAAGACCACCGAGTCAAAGGGATATCCAGAAGAAATTTCCTTCTCAAAAGGAAAATATGAAACTGATAGGAGACGATCTGCTTTGTTCTCATTTGTAAAAAAAGCGACATACCAAAGAATTACATTGGAAATTGCATGGGAGACCAGGAAAAAACAAAGAACCCTGCTCACACCGCAAATTCGGCAAGTCTGAAAGCAATGGATGGTATGGATCAAAACCCCATGAATCGAGAATCCTACTCTTGGTCAATCGAAATAGAGAAATTGAGGAAGTTCTAGATACCTTGGAAAATCCATCATCTTCAATGGTTTTTTCGGTATGGCTTCTTGAATCTCTTAATTCGAGAATGTTACCAGGATTGGGTTGTTGATTACGGGACTCTTGACCATATGACTCACGATATTGCACGTTTTTCCGCTCTATGTGCCTTGTACTACTAAAAGGAACATTACGATTGCTAATGGTTCTTCAATGAGTGTGGCGGGCATTGGAAATGTTACTATAAACAATGACCTAACCTTAAAAGATGTCTTGCATGTTCCCAATCTCACTTTGCTAGTCTCCTATCTATCGTAAAGTTAACTAGAGACTCTAAATGTTATGCTCTTTTCTCTACTAACTTCATGGCGATACTGAGTTCTAAAACCATGAGGAAGATTGGACTTGCTAGGGCTAAAGAAAGGTCTCTATGTTTTGAAGGTCAAGATAATGACAAGCTTAGTTGTCAGAATACTTCTTTTTTGTCTAAGACTAGTCATGATAAGATTATGTTGTATCATAGGAGACTTGGTCACCCCTCCTTTCAGATTCTTATGCATTTGTTTCCTAATTTATGTAAAGGGTTAAACTCTGTTGATTTCAAATGTAATGAATGTGAATTTGCTAAACATAAAAGGGTGTCTTATCCTATTGCATCTAATCTTTCTGCTAATCCTTTTAATCTTATACACAGTGATATTTGGGGTCCCTCCACCAACCCCAATATCAATGGTGCTCATTGGTTTGTCACCTTCATTGATGACTGTTCTAGAACAACTTGGTTGTATCTTATGAAACAAAAATCTGATCTTGCATGATTTTCCCTGATTCTACAATATGATTATGACTCAGTTTGAGGTCAAAATCAAAAAAGATAAGAACCGACAATGCTAGGGATTATTTCAACAAATTCCTAAGTCCTTTTTGGAAGAAAAGGGATCATACATGAATCCTCTTGTGTGTACACACCCCAACAAAATGGGGTGGTGAAAGGAAGAATAGGCACCTTATGGATACAAACTAGGGCCTTTCTTTTCCAAATGAATGTGCTTAAACATTATTGGGGAGAGGCGATCCTTCTGCCGCTCATCTTATAAATAGGATGCCTACAAAAGTCTTTGGAAAAGAAGTCCTATTGATGTTCTTACTAAACACTTTCCAGTTTTTCTTAAATCTGAGGGAGTTCATCCTAAAGTATTTGGATGTGAGGTTTTGTTCACATACACCAACCTAACAGGGAAAACTTGATCCCAGATCTCATTAAGTGTGTGTTCATTGGATACTCCAACACACGAAAAGGTTATAAATGTTACCATCCTCTCACAAAGAGGATTTTTATATCCAAAGATGTTACCTTCATGAAATGCATCCCTACTTCTCGGAAAGCTATAATTCGAGGGAGAACTTTAAATCCGATTATGAAAGGGAAATGTTTCTTCTTGATATTGATTACGATTTTTCGAATCGGCAGGTCCTCAAAGAGGTCCTCAAATAGGTCCTAGTAATGATGCAAATCATGAAGGTACTATCTCTGAACATGAACTTGATGTTCCTCTTCTTGAGCAACAATCGATGCTCCTCTTATGAATAAGAGCAAAGAAAAGGCTCCCATAATCTATACCAGGAAGAAGCTGGATGAGGTTCAAAATGTGGTTCCAATTAAGGACAATACTATTGACATAAATGAACAAGATGTTCCATGTACAAATGAGGAACCTACTTACGATGCTCTTGATATTCCTCAAAACTTTGATGAAGATGATCCTACTTTTCCTATATCCGAGCAGGAAAGCAAAGGTGCTTCATCCACTAATGATCTTCCCATTGCCTTGAGGAAATCTACTAGGGCTTGCACCCTGCACCCTATGAAGAATTTCCTGTCTTATGACAGGATTTCTAGCAAACAAAAAAGGTTCATGAAGAACCTTCTAAATAGTTCTGTGCCCAAAGATTCTCGGATGCCTTAGGAGATGAAAATTGGGTAGTGCAGCTATGAAGGAAGAAATGAATGCTCTTGAGAAAAATAAAACATGGGAGCTTGCTGAGCTTCCTAAAGGGGCTAAAACTGTTGGTTGTAGATGGGTCTTTACCATCAAGTACAAGTCTGATGGCACTATTGAAAGATACAAGGCAAGGTTAGTTGCCAAGGGATATACCCAAACCCATGGAATTGACTATTTTGACACCTTTGCCCTGTGGCAAAGATGAACACCGTCCAAAATACTCCTATCCTTAGGTCGCCAACCTTGATGGAAATTACATCAATATGATGTAAAAATGCCTTTCTACAAGGGGACCTTGAGGAAACCATTTTATGGATATACCTCCTGGTTTCCAAGTGGAAAAGGAAAAATATGCAGATTAAAGAAAGCCCTATATGGTCTTAAACAGTCCCTCAGGGCTGGTTTGGGAGGTTCACAAAAGCTATGATAAGTATTGGCTATAAACAAAGCCAAGGAGATCATACCTTATTTATGAAATTCAATTTACATGGCAAGAGGTCCATCCTCTTGGTGTATGTGGATGATATAATCATCACCGGTGATGATATGAAGGCAATTCTACTCTAAAAACAATTTACGAGCAATGAATTTGACATCAAAGAACTTGGAAAATTAAAGTACTTCCTTGGCATTGAGGTTATGTACTCTCCGCCAGGAATCTTTATTTCTCAGCTGAAGTATATTATAGATCTTCCAAGAAGGATTGTGGCAAAATGGGGTGCAAACTATGAAGACTCCCATGAGTTCACTCATGGGGATCAACTAGCACCTCAAGATGAAGATGTGGACAAAAATGCCTATCAAAGACTTGTAGCGGGACTCATATATCTGTCTCTCACACAAGACTGATATTGCCTTTCTTTGTGAACATTGTGAGCGAGATATATGCACAAACCTAAGAGGTGCCATCAAAATCTTTCTTTGAAAGAATTGTGTACTACCCGAAAGTCATTGTCTGGAAAAGGGTCTTATTCAAAAAGGATGATCATAAGGCTGCTTTAGAGGCTCTGCGATTACGACTATCTTTGGTGCATTGATGATGAAGATCTACCTCCAGTCATTGTGTGTTTCTTTTGGAAATCCAGTTGTATGGAGGAGTAAAAACAAGGGGTTGTGTCCAGATCAAGTCTTTGAAAATTTGAATTTAGAGCCTTGGCGGTGGGTGTTTGTGAACTTCTATGGCTAAAAATCATTACGGATGATCTAAGAATTCGAGAGAATGGCACTATGATTCTACATTGTGATAATCAATCGGCCATTGACATTTCCACAAACCCTGTTCAACATGACAGAACAAAGCATGTTGAGGTTGACAGGACACTTTATCAAGGAAAAGTTGGATGTGGCCTTATCAAGCTCAAGTTTATCACCTCTCAAAATCAAGTTCTTGATGTCCTTACTAAGGTGCGCTAAGAAATCCTTTGATTATCTCCTTAGCAAGTAGGAATGATTGATATCCATTCACCACTTGGAGGGAAGTGTTAGAACACCTCGGCAGGGGTACATCACCTCAGCGAGGTCACCTCGGGGAAGGTACCTCAAGCCAGGGGTTCTAGTCTCATCGACTCCTCTCAAGTCATCGATGAGACTAAGCTTTAATTTGATAACATTCGGTGTATTTTTTCCGTGAATTAGCCCTAATAATCTTATAAATTAGTGGCTAATCATCCTGTTTTTCCTTGTCTTTTAGCGGAGAAACACTGCCCAACTAACCGTTGGAACAGTGTTTCTGCTTTACCTTTTACTTTATAGCCGTTGGGCATCTCTTCTATAAATAGAAGTAAGATGGCCCCTAATTTGTAATGAGCTTTCTATTCTAAATAACAAGAATACTTTCCTCATTCTTTCTAAGTTTACAGTCTTCATGCAACACCTTTCAAGGTGTTTAGGCTATAGCCACATTGACTGCAAAGGCGTTTTAAAAGCGCCACAAACATAAAAAACGCCTCCACAGGTGCGTTTAAAAATGCCTCTAGAAGGAATTTTCCTGTAACGGCGGCTTTTACCAAATGAATGGACGGATAATACTTTGGTGTCCTAGCCTATAATTTTGTAACGATCTCCTGAGAGCACTTCTCTTCAACTTAGCCTCTGCCCCTTCAAACGAGACGTGGAAGACAAAGAGGACACATATGACAAGAGTCAGACCCGGTCTGTTGTATGTGTCCTTAGGTGTCTTCCAGTCATTGGTAGTAGTGAAAAGTGAACTTTAATCTCGGTTAAGGAGCATCATTTTGTGATGGAAGAGCTTATATTACACACGTTTGTTGCATGTAGTTATTCAGTTGAGGGTTAATATTACGCAAGTTGGCCAGATGTCTAAAAGCTGCCTCAGCCACTTATGACTTCTGATGCTTCGTCATCGTCGAGTGCTGCTCCCTCACGTCAGGTTTGCATCTACATATCCTTATGTTCTGTAGATTTAATACTATGTTGGGTTTAATATATAGTATCGGATTCTTGATTTATGTTGTGACATAGCGTTCTTGTGCTCATTAGTATATATTGTGTGACATGAATACCCCCCAAAAAAAAACATAAAAGAATACATTCTATTATTGACGACACTACGGCGGCAAATATATTTATTAAAAAACAATAAAGCGATCACAAGACATGTTCTGAAAATTTCAACTAGGTAGCAACGGTATTGTCATCACTAGTTACAGTATTAGGTCAAATTAAACAAAGATTTATAGCGATGACATACTGTCCCTATTACCCTAGCAGTCTAGCACCATTAGTACTCCTAGCTTTATTATTAGTACATATCAAATGTGTAGGAATTAGGAACTAGGAAAAGAATCCAGTTTTACTTGGCAAATATCAAAGTGTAAGAACTAGGAAAAGAATCCTAGGTTGTTAAAAGTAAAGTTGGGTGCATATTCCATTTGACCAAAGGGGAAGTCCAAACCAACTGTCGGAGAATTCGCAGCTGAACTTCCTGCTGAAAACAAATCATTGTACTGATTTGATTCCGAAGCATGTGTATTCATTAGATTCCCTCCTAAAAAGTTATTATTAGCCTGATCAAAAGAAAATTCGATATTTTCTCCAAATTCTTTGTCCATGGCTTGAGATGAGCTATAACCATTAATATGGTCAGCATATTGTTGATGATGAAACTGATTTTCATCTAAGTTATAATCCGTCTTCAGCGTGAGGCCTTGGAAACTCATTAGTGTTTCCTGTGAGTTTTTTTGCGGTGGAGGAATGGCGGTTGAGATTGGAAGATGTTGATTCATGGCGGTAGAAGGAGGCTGGTTTGGGTCGGAAATCTGGTTACATGTGTGTCTTCCACGGTATCTGATTTCAAATATGGTAGCCTCGTCATTATTTGTTTGTTGAACTTGTTTGGTTGCTTGACAACCATGAACATGTCGAAAGGTGCATCTGTAGTAACTCCTAAAAAGTCACGATACAATTAGTGGGAAAATCAAATCCAAATCAAATACCAGAAAGAGAATACAGCCACTATATTGTTGAAAGTGTTACAGTATAGTGGTTATATGAGGTAGTGAATATTGTGTAGAAGAGATATTACTAAGTGTGCCTGAATGTTGCTATAATTCAGCGGACTATGTCATGACGAGGGATTTTATGGTGCAACGGTTGTAGCAATGTTATACCAAGATGATATATTACTCTATTTCACATAGTAGACATCTACCATATTAAGTATAGACCGGCGACACAGTTAGAGACATGGAGAGGAATAAAAGTGTACCTTGGATATCTGGCTCTAAAAATCTCCTTCTGGCCATACTTTCTCCAACTATAGCCATCTTCTACATGGCTTTCAAGTCCTGTCCCACTCCCACCTGATGTGACTTGAACATGTTTTGTCCACCGTGGCATGTTTTTCCTGCGTCTCATTGTTTTCAGTAACAGTACTGACTTCGAAGATGTAATGAACATCTGTAGTGGATGTGCCATTACGGTTTAAACATAACACATATATAACGTACAAGTTGTTGATTAATTACCTGTTCCTCGGGGTTTCTCTTCGATTAGTCTGATGATCCCTCTTAAACTCGTGATCAGAATCTTCACTGCATGGACTCATTCTTTGGGACAGAGGAGGAGATTCTGATTTCATTCTTAACGCTGCCGTAACATATGGTTGCGGCGCCGTCTCCTTAGACTTGAGCATGCGTAACGCCTTCTCATACGAGTTGAGAACCTTGTGAAGCAACAATTCACGAGTTTCGTTTGAAGAAGACGGAGAATGAAAATGAATCTGCAGCTGCTTAGCTAACTCTTTCCCTGATGTTAATTCATTGTTCAGATTCTTTATCTCCCAATCTGCTAGATTCTCCATGTCTGTATACCAGCTTGAGATCAATAATGGAGATAAGAAAGGGCTGATGGACTGTGTTTGTATGGTAGGGTAAGCTGACCTAAGACTGGCTTGATGGATTAGACCGGATTATATAGGCTTAGCTCCGCAGCCTGCTTGAGATGATCAGCCCACCAAGAATCTATTTTCTGATAAACGTGATCTCGTGCATGAAGTAAGAAAAAAATATTTGTCACTTAGTTATACAGTGTCCTTAGTTTCTATAATCTAACAATATTGAGGATAATAAAATCAAGTATCAATCTGCTTTTAAAGCAGAAATGTGTCTGAGATGCCTAAGGAATGAATTGGTAAGAGAATAAATATGAGTTGGTGCGCGTGAGGGCTTTTTCTTAATTATTTGAATAAATCAGGATCAATTTGGACAACTGAGAGAACAATTGAATTGATGGTCACTAGATAAAAAAAGGGTTGAAAATATTTTCTTACATAAGACTGGTCTTTGGTCATCAGAATTGTGGTAGGGATCAAGAAGGGAGTCCAAGTATTTGACTGCTGACCATTTCAATTCAACCTATAAAGGAGTATCAAATAACTTAGAATAAAACACTTTAGGTGATAAATAATTTTTTCTTTGTTTTACTTAAAATTTCTATAAAAGAGTAAAACACAAATCAAATGGGGTTGATTGTTTTGAAAGTGAGATTGTTTCAATAATGTAGATAACAATTTCGATTTCCAATATTGTATTGTAGTAAAATATTGTTTATGTTTGTATAACATGTTGGGAGAAATAACCCACACTTGAGGGGGCGTGTTAAAGTGTATAACATGTTAATTATCTGCCTGTCTCTCCATCAGCTTAAGCTTTTGGGAGAGATGATAATTCTACATTATATGATTAAATTTGTGATTAAGATTTGTGACTAGCATTTTTCTATAACTATTGAATAATAGTATAGTTAGCCATGTGCGATATCTAGGTGTCATATTGACATTTGACAAATTGACTGCTAGCTATTTACTATTTCTTTTCTATATGTATATATAATAATACATGTACACATGCATGTAAATCATAGGAGAATTGATCAGGTCTCTTCCAATTCTAATAATCATTCTAGAAAAACTTAGTGGGTTGTATAGAAACAAATAATAACAAGTCAAAGTAAACACGGACAACAATAAGTGTGACCCGACTGTAAATTCTTTTGACTAATCCCACAATATCCCATCTTTATTGTCCTCGTTTTTGTTTTGTTCAGAGGAATAAGGATTTTACTTCCAAGTTTTCCCAGTAACATTTCCCTTCTTAAAAAAAGGTTGAGCCCCCAGCCCAAAATGCCTCTATTGTCTTGTCCTCGGTGGTCCAGTGTGCAAGTGACTGCATGTAGACCTCTTTATTGTTGAGAGAAGTCGATATATAATATCAAACTCCTCGACCCCACCTCAAAAACAAAGCAGCCACTACATCATTCCGGATATCCTGTACCACAGGTCCACAACAATAGCCACCTGTGTCCTACACCACCTCCTTGTATACATAGTGCAAGCCTCAATGGTCAACATGACCGACATTTCTTGCTCGATCGGCATGTCGACCTTGGGATAACTTTATCAAGATCCTGCCAAGGACAACTAGCAGTGCGACCTCGGGATCCCTAGCGCAGTGACGAAGAGAGAAAAATGCCCTCTTTTTCTAAAAATGTGGATCAGCTTTAAGATGCTTCAGAGTAGAATAAATCATATCAATACATGGATGATTCTTATCATCAGCAAAAAACATATGAACTTTGTTGTTTAGTTCCAACCAACTACACCCAGGATCTTTTCTTGATTCTATCTGCTTCAAAATGTTTCTAATTTTCACCTTCTCACTCCACATCCCTAGTCTAGCATACAAATTCGACATTATAACATGCATAGATACAGAGTTAGGGTTCAAAACCAACATCTTATCCGCCATCCTTTTACTGGCATTGACATCCATTGATAACCAACAAACATTTAGTGTCGTATTCAAGAGAACCTCATCGGGTTCAAATGGCATGTCGTTAAAGAGATTCTCAACTTCCTGTACGCATCCAGCTCGACCAAGAAGATCCACGACACATGTATAATGCTCCAAAGATGGGGATATACCGAATTCATGTTCTATGGAGTTGAAAAACTTCTTACCCTCGTCGACTAAACCAGCAGCAGAGCAAGCAGATAAAATGGCAACAAATGTTGCAGCATTTGGTTTTACTCCTTGCTTTAACATCTGTTCGAACAGTGTGATTGCCTCGTTACCAAGACCGTGATAGGCATAACCGTAAATCAAAGCTGTCCAAGCTGCGACATTAGGAGACGGAATGCAAGTAAATGATGCGTCAGCATCGGCTAGGGTCCCACATTTGGAATACATGTCTACAAGGGCTGTACCAACATACACGTTGAGTTCGAATGGAGTTTTAATCAGTTGGCCATGGATTTGTTGTCCTTGTTTAAGAGAGCATAGGCAAGAACATGCTCTAAAGAGCGTGGAAAATGTGGATCGTGTGTATGTGATTGAAAGCCTTCGCATGTCTACATACAAGAGTATTGCATTTTCGTGTTGATCGTTCTCTATATAACCCGAAATCATTGAATTCCAAGTCACTGAGCCACCCTCTGCTTTGATCTCTTCAAAAAGTTCCAAAGCTTTATGGATTTCACCATTCCTAGCAAGTGCATGAATCATAGTATTTGTGCAATTCGAGTTTCTTTCAGGACTTTCCATGTAAATTCTTTTTGATTCCTCAAAGTGTCCACAAAGTGCATAACCCTTGATCATCATATTATAAGAAATGGAACTCCTATCATCACCCAACCCTTTAAATATGAGCTCAGCTTCCTCGACCCTACCCGTTTCCAAAAGCCCTTGAATCAGCAAGTTCGAAACGTTCAAGCACGGATTCACCAAACAACCATACACTTTTATTGCATCCTCAATGAGCTCATTGTTACAATAGAAGTCAATGAGAGCACAAGTAATTGAAGATTCTAACTCGAACCCCAATTTTAGCAATAACCCGTGTACCGCTTTTCCATTGAAAACATCTCCCAATCTTCCACAAGCCCTTACAAGACAATCCAAAGTAAACTCATTAGGTATAGCTTCACCACATTCTCTCATCCTTTGAAATAACTTAAGGGCCTTTTCACATTCATCCGAGCTCTTTGAATACCCCGAAATTAAGGTAGTCCACGCAATAACATCTCGGTTCGGCATCCTATTAAAAACCGATAACGCATCGGTCATTAGATTACAATGAACATATCCTACAAGCATCAAGCTCCATAACAACTCATTCCTCCCATGCAAATCATCAAACACTTTTCTTGCCCCTTCAATATTATAACAGCTAGAATAGAAGTACAACAAAGAACTCCCTACAAGTTCAAAATATTCGAAACCAGATTTAAGAACCAGGCAATGAATTTGCTCCCCTTGACTTACAGCTTTGCTATGGGCACAAAGGCTTAGTATCGAAGACGAAGTCATCTCATTGAGCTTCATACTAGAACGATGCATTAAGCTAAGTAGATCAAGAGCTTCACTGTATTTACCCCACTTGGCGTACCCAGATATCATGGCATTCCATGAGACAGCAGTTCGTTTAGGCATCTCGTCGAACATCTTTCGTGCATGATCAAGCTTTCCACTTTGAACATCTCTTGTGATAGCAACATTTCTGGATTTTATGTCTACGGATCGCAAGGAAGTTGAAGATTCCTTCACTACATTATGGTGAAGACTTGAAAAACGATAGAAGCATGAATTGTACTTCCATTTTTGGCCCTTCCGGCTACCCAGAAATGTTGAATCCATAAACACGTTAAAATAGGATTGTAACCCAAAAAAATTCAGACCGCGGGAAGGTGTGAGATTAACCGCCATTTCTTCTGGGCTGAACTTTTGGTAATAAGCAAAGTATAACTTTAAATATACCTTCCGAGCCCAAGGCTCTAATTTTTAAGGATTCGTGGAAAATACAAATGGATGGTTATGCTTCACGGTCCAGTTTGTAAAGACCACACGTGTGTGTATATATATATATATTTATTGTTGTGGAGAAAAATCTATACATGGTATCAAACTACACATCCCGGCTTAAAGGCAATATACTGCCGTTACACTCAAGCTCCTGGGGCGGACATAGGATCTCGGATAATAGGGGGCAAAACATTTTATTTAAGGCGAATAAAAAAAATTGAGGTGGCCAAACTATAAACATAGTACATATATTAGTGTATTTTTTCCGGATCAAGGGAGGGCAGTTGCCTCCTTAATTGTATGTAGGTCTGTTACTGTCCAACTCAAAAGCAATATTTGTCGTTATAGTATCACTGTTGATTTTATCACAGAATTACGTCCCCGGGGCCCGGTGAGTCCAATTTATAGATCTGCCAGTAGGACTGGTTGATTGATATTATGGTTAACCATTGCGAAAACTGAACCAAATGATGCAAATTTGTCTATTCTTATTCTTTTTCATTATGCACACTCCTGCTATATGGAAAAGAGACACTTTGTATTACTTTTCCTACGACGACGGATGTACCATCAAATAAATTTCTGTAAAACTATTTGGTTTTATTTTCAAACCTACAACAAAATACAGCAACCACGTCCCAAAATCGTTCATGCATAGCATAGGGAGGCAGATTAAAGTAGTGGCATTGTTTCTATCCAAACATCTTAAAATTTTCAAGAAACAAACATGTGGTTCTCAGGCTGCACAGTCAAAACAAAAGAGGGAAACAAAACAGTCCCATATGTCTATGAACATGGACAGGCACACCACGCAGTGAATCTACTATAACACCACATTTTGGACTATCTTCGATTTTACACAGGTCGAAATGCAAAGTCGAAAGTTGAGTTTATATTCGACTTTACAAAAATCGAATGTCAGTGATGCCCCAAAAGTAGATTAATTGTGGTGCAGCTAACAACTCCCCAACGACATTACAAGTATTCATAAGCCTCTGAAGCCTTATTAGCATAGTAGGAAAAAAAAAATTCCTCTAAAAAAGCAAGCTTCGTCCTCGGTGCAGAATAGCATCTAAATCTATTCAGGCTTGTCTTTGTCTATCTGTTCAGTTCTTGCAAGCATCTCCGATACATCACCTAGTGATTTAAGATTGCACGTGATTACGGCTTCAACAAAGTAGCATGTGTCATCCTTTGTGTTTCCTTCAGGTATATCCACCACAAATGATTCGATAACTAAGGCTCCTCCTCGTCTTCCTTCCGTGGATTCCGAATGTACAGATACTATCGACGAGTAGTTCTGCAAAAAAATATAAAAATAAAAATGGAGGAGTTGAAGTCACTTGTTGTTGCTTATGTCCAACTATGTTGCAAATCACAATACAGACAAATGGAAAATGATATGACCGACTAAAATGCAAGAAGAAATGATGTACTTGGTTCAACATCATACAAACATCATGTATGCATAACCGATCGAAGTATTCTTAGGGATAATAGCATGAGCTAGTTCTATACACCGGAAAAGATAAAATTTTATGGTACAACCGGGTTAGCAATGTTTGTACCAAGTGGATGGATGTGCATCCAACTCCCTTGGTACGACGGTTGTACGTAAAAAAATTTCAGACTAAAATGCATCTGAAATCTAATGGGCTATGTGTCTAAAATAATTTATGATAAATTGATGTTCCGAGTCCATTACCACATAACACAATAAGACATTCCATGGATCAATTTTATATGAATGAGATGCATCAGCATAATATATTGTTGCTTCCACACACACAGAGTCAAATTATTCTACCAGGGGGATAAAAACATAGTTTGATCTCCTATTACTCTTTGATTTCATTTTCATATTATATACTTTTTGCAGACAAAGATGAGGGACTAATAGATTTATAGACAACAAAGTAGTTTGATTCAGATGGTAAGTGGTCTGAAAATGCCGTACAGGTCAACAATTTGATGCCTCCTAAAAGGTTGAAATACCAGATCTTGTTAAAGAGCTTTAGGCCAGATCAAACTCCCGAGTAAGAGTCGGACTGTGCAGGCACTCAAAGATCGACTCTGAATTTAGTCGGCCCAATTGTGGTTCCGGATACTAGGGGATCATTGATTAAAAAAAAATAGGTTTAGAGATAAATTGTGACACATATATTAAACTATGATAGTTATGAACGTACCCTGAGCCTGTGATCACCTCCGATAATCCGCATGCTAAGAACATGTTCTTCATCATTAAGAAGCTCCAACCTCTCAGTGCTGGTAGTGGCTGGAAGGCCTGACCTGATATCGATTTCCCTAAGACTACCAATCTCTAGATTCCCCTTTACAACACACCTGCTTATAAATGGCTTGTACTTTTGTGGCTGATCAAACCTTCTTACCAATGACCATACCTTAAAAGAACAAGAAAAGAAAAAAAAAAAAAAAAAAAAAAAAAAAAGAATTAATCATCACCCAAAGACACTACAATAATACATCAAAATCTTCTCAATAATCCCCACCGGGTAAAATATCAGAAAAGTATTCGTAAAACTTACTCTGCCACCACACATTTGAGCTAGGATCGATTTTTTTTAAGTATATCAGCAATGTGATGCCACGTACATTTGTCAAATCAATTGTGGCTAAAGAAAGGTTTAGGCTGTAATGAGAAGTGATGATTAATTGGGCTTAATCATGGTATTAAGCAGAATTTTAAATCATTAGTCAGTAGAAGTAAAATTTAAATAAAGTCGCAGGCTTTAATGGAACATTAGATTGGCTCAAACCAGTGGGTTTAAAAACTGTGGATCATCATCAAAACAAAGGATTTATCAGCTGCACTAGCTGCCAGTAGTGCTCGTGAAGTTGAGAAATTTTACGATAAAACCGTTTAGAAAACTGGCCCCCTTGTTGATACATGCGTCCCAACCATGTCTACATATATAACTTTCGTTCATGCAATGGTTGAGCCCCTAAAATTTGTACAAGAATATAGTTTTGGAGAAAAGGATATAATAGGCCAAGACCTTTGCTTTATAAAGATCCTACAAGGTCCAGGCGAAAAATATCAAAATACAGAGGGAAGGATATCAAACACCAAACAGTCCTAGTGTTAATCTTAAAAGTAGCAGAAAATAATTGAAGTCCAAATGCAAAAAACAGAAATCATATTCCAAAAAAAAAAAAAAAAAAAAAAAAAAAAACATATAAGAGATCACACTTCCTTTCAATTCAATCAGATAAGATGAAGATCCTCAAAATTTAAACCGATTCGGAAATTAGTTTTTTTAAATCAAAAAAAGAAATTGTTAAAGACACCACACTTAGATCTATATTTGGGCATCATAATGACATTAGAACTTTGTAAAGATGAATCTACCATCAAAAAGTCGAACCTAAGGTTATGGGGCTTGGTTACTCCACAATGACATTTGATCTTTAAAAAGCTCGATCTTAACTTGTGTAAAGTCGAAACTAAGTCCCACGATGTGGTGCCTCAATAGATCATGTGTTGAGACTCGAACCTAAGGCTAAAAAGGAAAATTGAATGTCCAAGTTCTCCAACTTCTTAAAAGTCAAACCTAACTCCACAGTATCCCGTGGTGGGAAATACTTATGTTGTGTCTCCATACGTGTGAAGATATTGTGTGTTTCAATATACACCACATAGTTTCATTCTATATTTAAACTGTGTGGTTCTGATCGTTATACTCGTCACTTCACTTCAAAATCCTATCTCCGCACAAGTATTTCCCGTGATGGATCATGTGTCGAGAGTTGATCTCTATGGCTATGGCCAAAGAGGTTGAACGTCTACATTCAACGACCTCTTAAAAGTCGAGCCTAATCTCAAATTGTGGTGCCCCGGTAGATCATGTACCTAGTCCCAAATTGTGGTGCCGTTGTAGATAGATCATGTGTGGTGACTTTAAGACCGACCGGGACAAAGAAAAAGAAAAAAAAAAAAAAGGCATACCAGATGAACAGGAGCCTTGATTCGCTTGATGAGAATGGAAGTGCATTGATTATCAGCAGGATGATGCTTATGATGCTTCCATATATACTCTCTTTCAGCTACGCTCAGTCCGTTTTCATCTCCGCCGTTCATCATTTTCCACACTTCACCGGAAACTATATTTCCCGGAATTTTCTGCTGGCAATCTACGTCGGGAACACCACCTGCTGCTGCTGCTGCTGCCGCCGCCGCCGCCGCCGCCGGTTCCGATTGGTGAGCAGAGTCAACTCAGTTTGCTGCTTTTCCCAGCTCGTGACAGAAGCATAAAATATCAACAAATTGCAAGAATGATAAATGTAATTGAAATTATGAGCTCATATATATTCATCGCCCCTTGCTTCACATCCACTAGTATTAATACTAGTTAAAACCCGACTCCGTCTGCACTGTGAAGTCACATCTTAGATATTTAAATGTCAAAAACTATTAAATATAAAATAAATTTTAACTAAAATATCACTCACACACATTTTAAGTCAAAACACAATATAAATGATGAAATTTAGCGGCGTTGATATTATACAACAAATTATGATGTCAATTATTTAATATGACGACAATTAAGCGAATGTTTTCACTTACTTACATAGACATCCGACACAACAAAAAAAAAAGCCCAAACTACATTTAACACTCATCAATAAAATACATTTACTGTGATATTAGTAAAAATTGGTCTTTATTCACACTAAAACTAACCAACTACGTCGTCGTCACGCTATAAGTTTTAAACTTATTTGACGATATTAAATACTGAAGAAATATAGCGTAAATAGCAGCGCACTTATCCCAACATTTTTTAACACTCACCTATCCAATCCTACCTCACCATGCCCTACACCATATTATCTTCCACATAATATCTTACCACACTACCCTATATTACGTACTTTATTCAACCTACCAAACTTTACTTAACTTACACCACATCATCCAACTATACCATCATACCCTACCATACATCACCGCATTACATCTCATGCCTCGCCTCACCTACATTAGCACACCCTACCTCTCTACCTACCTACAAACCTTAACCTACCTCCCAACCTACATATTAATTCACTATCCTAGCTAAGCCTATTACACCCTATTTTATCTGATCCCACTCTACCTTACCCTACCCACCACCCCATCTTACTCTACCCTACAACTCCCTACCCTACCGTGCCCACCACCCATCTTACTATACCCTACCCTTCCCACCACCCTAACCCAACCCACCCCTCACACCTTTTAAGGTGGCATCAAAACATGTTCATAAAAGAATAATATAAGTGCGTATGAAATGAATATCCGACACATCTTCATCGTATTGATACTTTTCGACACTACCGAATAATTTTTTTTTCAATTTCTACTTAAATCAATTTTAACCGAAAAAATGAAGCTATCTTCGACATTATCTGCAACAACACGTGTTCTACCCAAAACACGACACGACACGCTTCGATACACCCCGACGCCATATCCAACGGTTGTCGGTTGATCAAATGAATATTAATTAAAATTTTAATTAAATCTAACACAGTATCAACACTCCACGACACAAAATCGACACCTTTCGACACTACTAAACCATTGACCAAAGAAAAAACCGACACACACAATATATAGAAGTAAAAAAAAACGAAGACGGAAAAAATAATCAATACGTAGACTTCAAAAACGATCGCCTAAAAACCGTAATAGACACACAATGTAAAATATATATACGCAAAAAAGGAAAAGAACACACACACAAACAAACTATAGTATATTGAAATATCACGCCATTGTATCGATTAGATAAGACTTAAAAAAAAAAAAAAAAAAAAGAGATCTCGATGGAAAGCAAAATAATATGTAATTAAATTGGAATCGGATACATTTTAAGACAACACACATAATAAGATTAAGAATAAATTAAAGCTAATGTGTAGATTAAAAATACAATCGAATTTCTCATAAAATGGAACAATTTAACTCAAACCTTTCACCTAAAAAAATAAAAAATAAAAAACTTTTTTCTGGCGCAGGCGAAAGCCAATGAACAGTAAAAAAAAAAAAAAAATGGCTGGATTTACATGCCAGTGAACAATAAGAAACGACTAAAATAAAAAAAAAATAAAAAAAAAAACAGTTTTTCCTTTTTCTTATATAGAGATATATATATATATATATATATATATATATATATATATATATATATATATATATATATAAAAAGAGACTATTTACCGGATGCATGTTAAACTTACTTTTAGAACACCTCAATAAGTATCACGATTAAGGTTCGACTTTTGAGAGACTAATGTCTAAATTCCACTTCAAGAAAATCAAACCTTAAATCATAATTTACTATAATGTATGCTTTTCAAAAAAAAAAAACTATAATGTATATTGTAAGATGTGTATGATGTTATTAAAAGCTTTTGACTTATAATAATAAAAAAAATGCTTTGAGATTAGTTTAGGATTGGATTAAATTAAATATTTTATTGAAAAATGATTTGTATGCATTTCGTAAATCGTTTTCTTCTGTATCTTTACCAGCTGGCTTTATGTATTTTTAATATCATGATCAGTGATCACCTATTGGTCATTAGTTTTGATGAACAGCCAACGGTTTTTCATTTTTTGTTCTGTGAATTTAGGATATTATTATCGAAGCTTTGGCTTTTGAGGAAATGGTGGAGCCACATATATTTTAAATCATATCTATCTGCCTTATTTATTATCTAAATTTACTGGCAGCAGCAAAATAATTGATATGTATGAAGACAATTTATTGAACTGCCTTATATTCTAAAATGTTGAGTCTAAGGGTCTTCACTATTATGTTTATTTATGCTTCTTTAAATGTTATAGCTTCAAAAAAAAAAACACATATCAAGGGTGTAGTTGTAGGACTTTACATGTGTTAGGTGAATTGAGACAATGTGATTGATTAACCTATTTTTGAATAGACATAAATACCATTATAAATTAAAGAAATATTTTACTTATAGTTTCACGCTTGCATCCATGTTTTGATTCCAAATATAATTTATAAATAAACACAACTTTTTTTTGATCGATTTTTTTTTTTGTTGAAGAAATATAATCTTTTACAATGTTCGAACAGATGTTTTATATTTTTATACATTATGAATGTAGTGGAATTTAAAATACAAAAAACTGCAGTAACACAATAATTATGTTTCCTTCAAAAAAAAAATATGTTACAAATAGTTTTTAAAAAGCTAAATAAATTGTACTTATTTTTGTAAAATTATACTACTAATATTTTACATTATCTAAAGCAACTACTCTCACGTCGGCCATGCCATTTTTGTTCACGCCTTTTACGTTTTACTGTTAGAAATATCTACTACTTTTTTTTTTCTTTGTCAAAAAATATCTGCTACTATCTTTAAAATAAAAAAATAAAAAATCTAGTTTAGTACTACTTGTTGTTTGTCGTTTTAGAAATATCCACTTGTCCATTGTTCTTTTCCGCGGCATAAGGACAAAATTTTACGTATTCTGTAGTAATAAATTTGGGAAATGGTATGTGGGAATAGTTGAATTCCACTCGGCACTCCGACACTTTTTTCCATGGACAATAGAGCTGAGTAAAATAACCACTAATCAATTCAAATCGTAAATCGATTTAAATCAATTCGAACAAACCAAATCAATAACAAATCAAATGAATTGGTTTGGTTTGGAACCAAACCGAATTACATTAGGTTGGTTTTGAATATTTTTTATTACATCTAATCCAATCCAATCCAAACAAAAAAAAATTATAAATTAATTATATATATTATATCCATTACCCAACCGACCCAATATAACCCAATTTTTTTTGATCATTTTGCTATTTTGTTTTGGTTGGAAGATACTCATGGTGTTTTGGTCATTTTGTTGTGTCAACATTCAGCCTTTTGCTCTTTTGATGTAAATATGTAAATCAGTAAATGTATATTTGTAAGTATGCAACTGTGGAGGATTGATTGCAGCTGAATTATATTGTAATGTGTTGTTACTTGTTAGTTGTTTTAAGTTTTTTTTAACCATTTTGGTTTGTAATTTATTTTAATTTGGATGTAGCTATTTAGAGTTTATGTAAAAAATGTTGGTTTTGTCATAATTTTTTTTTTTAAAGATTAGGTTTGAAAAAACCGAAACCAATCAAATCCAAATCGAAACTAATTCGAACTAAACCATTGGGGTTGACTTTGTTTTGGTTTGGTTTGGGGAACGAATTATGGCGCCCCAAACCGACCCGAGTCTTTCAAAACCAACCCAAACCCACCCAAACCAATCTAAGCTCAGCCTTAATGGACATATGGTTTAGGTAAAAGGACATTATCATACTGTTTTTGTGTCATTTCGAGTGTTTTCACACAGAAATCTTTGATCAAACATTACTTGAAAACGGCCCTTCGGCTCAGAAATGAAATGTTTCTGGAAATTCTTGCTCCAATTGGACCATTTGTATCTATATGCATCAGGATTCCGATTCATGGATCTCTCGGTTCGAGAAATCAAAATAAGAGGATCGAACCATTTCTTTTGACTCTTTTTAAAATTCAATAAATGCTGCTTGATCGTATATTTCATTAGAATTATATGATTCAGAGTATCATTTCCTATTTGATCCCTTTGGATTCCATATTCGAAGTTGCGATCGGATCGATTCCATACATTTCTTATGTACCTATAGGTACTATATTGGTTTTGAATCAGATTTCAGATCAATCTATATTGATTGACTGCCCCCATTCTGTTGTTGCTAGCAAATACCACTATTTTTGGTTGTGAATCTTCCAAATCATTCCCGCAGGAGATCCGGACCCATTTTTTTTCCTGATCCTTCGATAAAAGGATTCATTCTCTTCATAAAAAATAGGAGGTAGAACCAATAAAGATTTCTTTTTCGATTCATCCCTGGAGTTGAATACCTCAGTCAAGAATCTTTGGTGATCCAATCCGTAGGAATCAATAGAAAAGGCCAATTCCTTAGGATACACTGAATCCGGCTCGGTTATTGATAGAGTGAATAGATCTGCCATTTCTTGAAATCTCTCTTCTGATTCAAAATCGTGGTGTAACGTGTATCCTTCTCTGTTCCGATCAGGGAATGAAATAAAGAAAAAAATGTAATTTTGTTCAAAAGTGAAATCTTATTGGAACTGTCCATATCCGGTTCATCTCTCGGAACCATATTACATCCCGGATCTGATGAAATAGGATGAATTGAGACGGTATTTTGTAAATACGTAATTATCTTGAATATATTAACCATTTCTTTATTGGGGCAAATGTCCAAAATGACACATATTAGACTTAATTAGGCAAATAAGACACTAAAAAAATCTTATTTGGTTATAATGACACATAATTAATACATAGACCAAACTACCCTAAATTAATAAAATAAAATAAAAATGCGCTGCTTTAAAGAAAGAAAAAAAAACACGGCGCCAAAGTTAAACAGGCTAGGCGCTGAAAAAAGTAGTTGTTGTTTTGTTTTTTTTTATTTATTTTTCAGGATGATAAATAAATATTTTTTTTCCCTGTATGTTATTTTTTTTTTCGTGTATGTTAATTTTTTTTTAGTGACCACCGCGACGCATTGACCCACGTGATGCATTGACCACTCCAATGTAGTGATCACCGCGATTCATTGACCACCGCAATGCATAGACAACGCGATGAAGTGAACCACGATTCAGAGACACCGCGATGCAGAGACACCACGATAAAGTGACACAACGATGCACTGAAAACCGTGATGTAGAGACACCGTGATGCAGTGACCACCGCGATACAATGACCATTGCAATGCAGTGACCACCCCCGATGCAGTGACAACCCCCGATGCAGAGACACCACGATGCAAAGACATCGGGATGTTATGACATTTGACGATGCAGAGACACCACGATGCAGAGACATCGCGATAAAGTGACACCACGATGCAGAGTCACCGCGATGCAGATACATCGTGATGAAGTGACACCGCGATGTAGAGACACCTCGATAAAGTGACACCGCGATGCACTGACAGCCGCGATACAGAGACACCGTGATACATTGACCACCCCCGATGCAAAGACACCACGATGCAGTGACCACCTCCGATGCAGAGACGTCTCGATGAAGTGACACCGCGATGCACTAACAGCTGTGATGAAATGCCCCCGATGCAGAGACACCGCGATGAAGTGACACCGCGATGCAATGACAACCGCGATGCAATGACACCGCGATGACATTTGATATTTTTCCGACTTAATTTCAGAAAATCGATTTTTTTTCTTTATAAAATCGACATCGAAAAGTTATATCGTTTTTTTGAACGGTTATATCTTTTGATATAAAACTCCGATCATCGTAATTTTTTCCTATAATTCATTTTCTTTTGTCATATTTATTATGATATGTCATTTGATGTGACATGTGAAGATGAAGTGACATGTGTAGATGCAGTGACATCAATGTCACTGCATCAATTCAATTTTATTCGAAATCATACTCTCTTTAAAAAAAACTTGTAATTTTACTAATTAGACCAATAGTGATGCTAAACAAAAAATGACACAACACCGAGAATGACACTACACGAATTCACTGACATTACAATTATTTTACAAAACAACCGAACTTGTGTATCAAAATATATATGCAGTGACATCAATGTCACTGCATTGATGTGTGCCAAATTCTTTCTTGCTTAATCTTTGATATCTTTATCTTCCTCGGACTTAGGATGATACCCAGGAAGCTTCTCCTTGATCTTCTCAAAAAACCCTTCTTCTCCTCAGCCACTACAGGCGGCTGCGGTGATGTCGCAACCGCAACCTCAACCTCCTCTGTTTTCTTGTGGCCACCACCAGGGAGTTTTTCCTTGATTTTATGAACAAAACATTTCTTTCTTTATGATCATCATACTTCTCAATTGGTACATGCGTATCCTCCTCATGCTTTTCCTTATTGTCGTCTTTCTTTATATCTCATTTGATATTTTTTCCGACTTAAATTCTAAAATCAAAATTTCAACACAATGCAGTGACATTGATACAATCAACGCGATACACTTTATGAATGACACATTAGTCGTCACTACACATTTAGAGTCAATTGAAGATACAATGACAAATGTCAAATGCAAAATGCACTAATGATTGGGAAAAAGATAAAAACGAAAAGCTTTTCATATATATATAAATTAGTATGCAAACAAAAGGTACTATTGAATCATTGTGCACAGACATTTAATAGGAGCAATGGAAAAAAAAAAAAGGACTAAGGCTTGTTTTGTTCATGGACCTTTTATCAAGCACCTTGTGTGCATTGGGTTCAATAAACTTTGGAATTTAGTTGCAAGAGTAATGGGTATCATCTAGAAATGAATGGAGGAGAGAAGATGAAACAAATAGACGCAAATATGATAGAGATAAAAGGTTATTTTGGTCAAATCGGATTTATCAGTAACCTTTTGCCCACGGGACTAATTTTTTCTCCTTGGCCATACCCATCTGCCGATTTTCAATGGACTGTTTATGTTTTTTCCTATTTAAAATGTGCTGACAAGAACAACTTGTTGTTCATGGACCTTTTATCAAGCACCTCGTCTGATCCGATTCAATTTATGCTTCAGGGTATCACCATGTTTAGAATCCTTGACAACATCAACAAAACCCTTGGCGGCGCCGGTGGTTGAAACCGATTCCAGTATAGTATGTCAAATTCTCACCCCAAGACCGGCACTGGACGAGAGCTTCTTCTTGGAACAGGTATTAAGAGTTTCAGATTTGAACCCTCGACGGCGGCGAAATGAGAAGAATGGTTTAGAATAAGAAGCGCTTCACTCAAAAAAATAAAATAAAAAAGAAGCAGCAGCGCATATAATGTATATAGCGTAGGGATAATTTTGTCTAGTTATTCATTTTGTGTCCTTATAAATAAATAAGATTTTTTAGTGTCCTAAATGCCTATTAAGTACTCAAACTAGTCCTTATAAACAAATATCCATTCTTTATTTTCCGGTCGCCTGGAAGGGAAAGACAAATCTGGCCTTTTCTTCAACAATTTTGGATCTCTAGTGAACCTCTCAGTAGGATTCAAACCCAGATGGAGTTCTGACCATCTATCAGAGAAAAAAGAACGAACGGATCTGGTAAGATTCCCAGGAAATCAAAGAATTTCTTCCGGAAGCAGATGATTAATCATCTGCTTCTCATGTTCCGTGAATAGCCGGGACATTGAGTTATAACCAGAAAGGCATTTTGGGAATCGGTCTGATTATATCCATGTTCCTTCCGTTTGAAGAAATGAAGGATCCCAAAGAATCGATCATTCTTTTAGTTGTTGAATCTCTCTTTGAGTGTGATATTCTGAATCCTCATTACTAATGGAATCCAAATGATCTCTGGATTGATCAGAAGATCCTTTCAGTTGGCTAGAATCCGTTACTTGAACGAAACTAAATCTTGTGGAATCATATTGAATATTTGACGATACATCTGCTGGATATACAGAAACCTGAATCCGGATCTGATCCATAATTGGATCGTCAGATCTGATTTACAGCACCGATCGAGACGCTTGATCATGCACATCGGAAGCTACGAATAAATTCGCATGCGATTTTACCACGATATGATCCACATAAATAATTAATATAACTATGAGAAGGTTGAAGATTTACCTAAACGGAGAGAAAGAAATAGTCGACCAAAGGAGAAGCCGCAGTCTTCCGGATTGTATCTCCTAACGACGATTGGTGGACGTCGATTTTCGCCGTAGAACCTCCTCGAATATGCTCCGAGAAAAACCCTAGGTTTTTCTTCTCTTGATGACTAGAACAAAAAACTAATTTTTCTTTTCTATTTTGTGTAAGTGGATTAGATTGTGTTGTTTTATTGTGTTGGGAGGAACTCTCTTTATATAGGAAAAAAATAAGCCAAGAGAGTTATCATTTTCACACCACAAGTACCTATTCCCACAAAGAAAAGACATTTGCCATAAAATAAGAAAAAAATCCCAAAAAATCAATCTCTTATTTTTTCATTAATTATCTATCAAATAAATAATTAATTAATTACATGTGACATAATCTAGAAAAATTTCTTTTCCTAATTTTATCACAATGGGGCGCCATTTTCAACCATCAATTTTAATAGAAAATGTCTTTTCTAGTTTACATATTATTTATCAAATAAATAATATTGCATATTCATTTAAATAGACCAACTATTTAATTTATTTCTCGAGGTCCATAAAACGAGAAAACACTCGCGTGTTAGGAGCCAACCCGAGGACCATGGACCTATAACCATTAGCTACAATAAATTGTATAAAATATTCATCGAACAGAATATTCCTACTCAACTTATTAAATCCTGAATTATGCCATCATAAATCTGAAACTGAACTCTATCGATTATAGATATAACTTATTCTCAAAACGTCGAGTCGGGATTACTTTCGTAAACCTTTTTCATTACATCTTATCCTTATTTACTATTAACCCACTAGTGATCAATTAGTTCATAACCAATACGAACTCCGCGGATCGATCAGTTTCTAAGATTAACAAATAAAGGGATTGTTTTTCTACTTCCCGCAGGAAGGAATGAATTCCATATCTGTGAGACACACTTCTCACTCATTCCAGAACAGTGCCAACGTGAAAGTGATTTGTACCGCGCCTCTTAGCGGTCTTTAACGAACACATCAAACCCTATCCTGAAACAAGTAGGAGTATGCAATCACTTCAGGATTAAGGTTAATCCATATATGATCATCTTGTGATTTAATGAAATTTCTCAATCACGGAATTATATAAGAAACGCGGATTAAATCGGTCCAGTCCTATATGACTACATCATATATAAATGCCCCACTTAGATAACCAATATCGACGGTCCGGATAAGACGGTCACACCATAAAGTGTTCTGGGCACATTAATGGTGGTTTAATCAATAGACCACATACTTTGATTAAGTTCACCACGGACTAACAATTCAAATGTATCACTATAAACTCAATCCTCATGTGTGACGCACACTAAGTTATATGGCTACATATGATACGATTTGGGGTTTTCAGCAGTGTATTACTTACGAGCACAAAGCAAGTAATAAGATGAGAATAAATCTGTAATTTGTTAATTATAAAAACAATTACATAAATTGTCTTTCGCTACTTCCAACAATCTCCCACTTGCCCGTATAGACAAGCAACAATTGTCTTTCGGGCACTACATCCAACAATCTCCCACTTGCCCGTAAAGACAAGCAACAATTGTTTTTAGAGCACCACACTTTTATCTTATTCACAACATTCTCCCACTTGCTCTAAAGCAGATGAGACATATCTCTCAATCTCATACCCACCAAGCGCTTATCTGTGACATTAGATGCCACGCGACTTGGTAAACTGATCAACTAGGTTGTCGGCTCGAGGCGATCTTTAGGACCGAAACGTCGCCTCTCTACACGGTTTGTCTGAGCAGCTGGTACTTTCTCTCAATATGCTTTTGACCTCTTATGACTGCGAAGATCTTTTGCATGAGCTATCTCTCAACTGTTTTCACAGTAAAATGGTATCGGCTCATCGAGACCTGGAATCACTTCCCGATCCAACAAAGAACTTCTCAAGCCACACTGCCTTTTTAGCTGCTCCGAAAGCTGCTATGTATTCGACTAACAGAGTCAAATTGGCAGTGCTGGATTGCTCCAGACTATAGCTCCTTCACTATGAGTAAACACTGAGCCTGAGATCGACTTACGATCATCCTTATCTGACTGAAAGTCAGAATCATTGTAGTCAACAACACTCAGGTTTGCACTTGAATACTTAAGCATATGATTCCTCGTTCTCTAAAGATACTTGAGGATGCACTATACTGCTATCAATACTCAAATCCAAGATTCGATTACAATTGACTTTTAATAATCTAACATTCTCTATCCAAAAGAGAACTTATCCCATTTTCTCTATATCTAAAGATTTGAGAGAATTATTCCGTGATGGGTTGTGTATGAAACCTTTTGTTGAATCAAGCATTCGAAAATGCATCATCATCGTAACCAATAAGATGCATGGGATATTGCCAACAACTTGTTCTTATGAATTTGACCGAATCGATTTCTAAGAATATAGTCCACTTCTCTAATTCAGAGAATCTTTGGCTTGTCAGTTTCTGACTCCAGACAACACACCCATGTTGTTTCCAACTGTTGCAGTGTTATCTTTTATTTACACTAATGTTTACTACTTTAACCAATATTGATTCTTTGGTCTACAAAAGACTCATCAATATTCTAGTCAAACCCACACATTTAAAAATGTGACTTTTAATGACCTAGAGGTTTGCTTTAATCCACCAATGGATATAAGCATAGGCAGTCAATCTGTCATTGGCTTTAAGCTAAAACCCTTCTGTTCCGAATGAGATCAGACTCCGTTGTTTGGCAAGAAAATATTCAGGGCATCACCCCTATTGAACTTTCTGCTTTCCAAGAAGTCAAGCTAGGCCGAGTGGCGAGAGAGTTTCAGGGCATCACCCCTGGTTAACTCTCTACTTCTCAGGGAATTACCCATAGACCACTTAGTTTTGCATTGAAAAGATAAACTTTCCTATTCATTCGACTCTTTTCCATGTAGATCCAATTGCTCCCACTGGGCCTGAGACACTCATGCGGTTCTACAAGAGTGTGAACAGACCTGGAATACCAAAAATCCATTTACAGGTTTATGGCTTTAAACCAACCTCCTATTGTCAGAATCCTATACAGTCCTTCCAGAAGGACCATAGGTGATCGATCACCCCAAGCAGGATGTAAGGACTGCATAATCAGAGCGGGTCAATGGTTAGACCATACTCCCACTGCTTTTGGGTGGATTGATATTCTGATCTAGTTCGGCAGTATTAATCAGCATAATCTCCAACAACCAATGTTGGATGTGGTCTGATTAAATCAGATAGTAACTCCTTGAGTATCTTTACTTCAAGGTCCAAGGTTGTTATTTAAACATTCTTTCAGAAAGGGTGCGACAGTACAACCGTCATTATCCGATCTTCAGAATCTTATAACCAACCTTCACTCATTGTATTAAGATATTTCACGATCAGTCAACATCTGAACATGTATGCAAAATCTTCAGTCCTACCTTTAAGCATAAATGCTAAATGCCTCTGTTTGCGGAAGTGGAGTAAATTTACTTCACTCCTTATCCACAAATTCATAAGCATCTTCTAGGTAGACTTCTCGGTATTACATAACAATGTAAACCTTTTATTTTGCAATCAATATCTTAATTGAGTTAAGTAGTGTATCGTAACATATCAATGACTATACAAGGCAATACATGGTTTGTCCTTTCAGTGATATCGTTTCACTCGGAGGCAGGCTGAGCATCAGTGCCAAAACTATGCTACAGCCAATATCTGAGCATGGAATACTCATTTCTCTGGTAATATCAGAGATTCCTCCAAATATTTAGATAAACTAATCGGCGTTTCGAGTAGTCATTAGTCAAAATGTCTATTACTCAAAAGCTCCCACTAGCTTGTATCCTTCATAAGACCCCGAAGGTCAATATGACCAAGTGGGTACGTGTCATGCTTATGTTTCTTGCGAATCGCATCCACAGTACCATACATCACGTTCTATCAAACTTGGATATGTACATCCTTGCATACGCAGTTTTATATCATCGAGTTAACGTGGGAAGATACATCGTGGATAGGGTTAACAGGATAGCGAGGGGGAGACATGGTGATGGTTATATCTTTTTCCCATTTCTTATCACGACCATGGCCAGAAGCTTTGGGGTACCGGAAAATGACACGAATGACATTGTTTGGCAAACCCCACCTATCGTATTTAATGACCACCCTTGGTTTATTTAAGCGTCATCTTAATGTTATCTCAATGTATCATTACTCTTTATTTTTATGATTGTAAGCCCCGTGTGTAAGCCAATGTATCATTACTCTTTCTTTTTATGTTGTAAACTAGGTTTGCTTTTACTACTTATCATTTCCTATCCACTACGTTTGCTTCGAGGATGATTGGATTGTTCCCGAATCAATAAGAACTCATCGTATTCCTCCGCCTGAGCATAGAGTGAGCGAATCAATTAGAACTCAGCGAATCAATCCACTACGTTTGCTTCGAGGATGGGTGGATTATCAAAAACAATAGTCTTTAAGTACCAACTTATATATTCGTTTTTTTTACTGAATTCATAATATTCGAACTAATATAAAAAACCCCGCTTCGATCTAAAAAGCAAACAAAATTTATAATATAAATATGACGACGCCATAAGTTGAGATAAAACCAAAAAAATTGTTACGACTTCCGAACATCTAATGTACAAATTACACCGATATACATTGACAAAATAGATCTACGGCCATTTTGGTCTTGAGCCTGTGAAAAGTTTCATGATTGAGCTCAAATACGCTTGCGTCATTGATGATTATAAGCTCCACAGTCTTCAGGGTGAATAACGCACAATGTTCCCTGCATATTAAAGCCATAAATTTTACAACTGAATGTTTGAAATCAACAAATCTGAATAAGGTTTTATACGTACCACTACTCCGTCTGTGGACATCCAGTCTCGTCGTGCCGCACTGTAAAGAATTGTGTTTGAGATGGATGGATCATCCATTGTATTGTCCTGCATTCTTGTGATGTCGATAACAGTAACCTCATGTATCGAGCCCATTTCTGTATGATCAGGTCAATGTGGTCCGAGTCACCGTATCCGTATCGGCTGTCGTGCACCGTTATTGTCCATTCACTAATTGACATGCGCACAAGCACCCAATGCTGCTCGTTAATCATCCAGATAGCATAGGAGATTGTTTTCTTTGTCCATGTAGCAGCTTCTAATGTCAAAACAGCTGGAACCACCACATTCATGTCACCATCCCATTTCTCTAATTCAGGCACAAGAGTACTTGCGAATGAGGAATAACACAATCTCGCATATTTTTCATACTTATCAGAGTGAGCTGCCATACGAGCATTCCACAGTCCCACATACGTGTCAATGTGCTGCAAAATTTTATTACCCAGTCACAATATTACGATAAATTAAAAACCGTAATACATGTTAAAGAAATTCGAGTACAAGTTTAAATGAGTTTACCTGCGAATATAACTGATAACCTTCAAACAAAATACAGCTGAAGAAATCTCGATCCTCGGGGTAAGATAAGATTTCGTCGTCGGATTTCATCCCTCATACTAATAACTTGCTTCTATCACCTAGTTTTGATCCCAACCATTTTTTCAGTTCTTTTAGGTCCTCATCGATAGTCCTCTGGCCGGGTGTGTACCTATCGTCCTCGGGCCGTTTTTTAGGCTAAATCCACTGGGTATTAGCCTTTTTAACATACTCAGTTTACCTCAGGGTCGATCGAAGGGACATTTTTTTTTGAATAACAGGCTCTCTATAGTTCCCTCTCCCCCTCCCCATCATTCTATTTATACCTGGCATCGCTTGGTGCCCTAAAAGAGTGCCAGTTTCCGTCGAAATGATCTCCGGATGCACATGATCAATCTCATCAGCGGCTCTAATATCGAATTCTCTACCTAGACCAGCACACTCAAACGAAAAATCATCACTCAATGGATCAAGATGGGTGCTTTGCTCTGTCTCAGGGGGTAGACCCTGAACGGATGGTGTGCCTTGTGGACCTGAAGACAGCCCAGCTTGGGACCCTGATACCGGCTGAGCAGTGTCTGTTAGGAAATCACTAGTTTAATGCAGCGGAATTTAAAATTTGATTTCCTTTTTCTAGATCGTTCTTCATTTAATGCAATAAACACATTAAGTAGTTTGAGGGTTATACCTTGATGATCTATAAGATCGTCGCTTTGACCGTCAACGGAGAGTAGTACAGTGCGCAAGCCGTCCACGCGTCCGGCCTCTATCGCTAATCCACACGAACTCCTCGCCGGAATCCTCCTTGGATTGCTATCGGAAAAACTCCGGTTGATAGACCGGCCCTTTTCTTCCCTCACAAACTCACTATATGTTGCTATCTATTTTACACAAGAACTATGAGCTCTTGCAATTGTGATGTACAAAAGAACTTGACACCCACTTCCTTTATATAGGCAAAGTGGCGCCCCTATGTTGTGTGGAGGAGAAGAAAACTTTTTCCCAATAAAATAAGGAAAATCAATTAGATTGATTTATCTCTTTTAATATAATTAATTTTGCCAATATCTTATATTGAATATAATTATCTTATTACCATAAATCTATTTTTCCAAAATCAATTAATATCTTATATTAATATTATGTCAATCTTATTAATTAAAGTGCACAATCCAAGTGTATCTTATACACATCAAAAGTGGCGCCCCTACAGTCAACTAAATGACTTCCGGAATTTTTTTTAATTAATATAATTTGTATATAATTAATATCTTGTATTTTATTTATTCATAATAAATAAATACCACCATATTAATTTACCACTATAACCTTTATAGTCTAGAGATAAACTTTTCTTATTTGGTTATCAACTATAACCGCATTTTAATCCGACTCGATGTTCATATGTGTGTGACCCGATAGGCTTCCGAATATGTTGGCCGTAGACACAAAGTGCAAATTACTAAAATGACCTTCATGCCTAACGATTACGGGATAGCGTCTAGCAACACACCGTAACCCCCAATCATCGGAAGAGTCAAAAGCAACGACTACTACCTTTCATGTGAAGCAGTTACCGTGTAACTTACAATCCTATCGTTGTAATAATATCCATACGATCGTATCTCGAGTGTCAATACATTAACGATCGTATCTTATAATCTGGCTATCATGCTCTCTCGGGATAACACATTTACTCCCACTTTGCAAAGATTCTCGAGATCTAGACATTCCTTATAAGAAGGCCATTTCGGATATTCGATCCCAATCATAGGATACGCGATTCCCGGACGACCAATCATGTATACTCCGCATGCTTCAATATCATACCCAATCACTACCGCATGATCGCCCCGTGGCTAGGGGAAATCTCAATAGTGTCAAAGCATGACAATTCACACCGTGATGCCATTAAGACTCTGGTCAAAAGGATAATTACACAACCGCCACATAGTGTGACACTTAATGTAAGTGGGTCGATCTAACGTCGCATTCTCTAATACACGTCCACGTCATACCAAGTGCCTCTACACTTCGATAGATTTAGATCTATCCCTATCTTCTAAAAGATAGAGGACATCCAATGCGTCTTTAGTCGATTATACTATCAATGTCCCATTTGATAATATGTAAGACTAGAGACATTTAAGTACCAACATTGTTATAGTGATTAGAGATCTCATCAACCATAATCACTATCATGGTTTCTCTATCACAGATTGATACTAGGGACGTTACTATATATGTACAACAAATAACATGAAGATAAACAATATATAATAACATAAGTGCTTTTATTAATCATAATAAAGTTATTACATGAACTAAATAGACTGTAAATGACCCGACCCGATCGGATCCGGTCCAACCCGATAGGGTTTAGGACACCTTTCCAACAGTGTCTGGTGTACCCTGTAAATTAAATAAAGACTGTCAGATGAAAATTTATGTTAACAATGCAACTCAGTGGAAATTCTATTTAAGAGTTGATTCATACCTGGGCCGCATTTGTGTCATAGCCTCGAGGTGTCTCAGTATCACGGTTGCCTTGTGGAACTGAAGACGGATCCCTTGCTGTGACTGGTGTGCTTTGGGTACTGTTGGGATGTGACTCACTACCACGGGAGCCTTCTGATACAGTTGTCCTCGGCCTCAATGTCCCCTGTTAGTTAAAGGGAAGAGTGTGAATATAAATTTATGTTAACAAGACAGCTGAATGAAATTTGCATTTAGGAGTTATTTCGAACCTGTCTCTCGGCCTGACTTTTCAGACCCCTACTTCAGCTTTCACTTCAATTAACTCAACATTCGTTTCACTCAACTTAGTCATCGCTTCACTTAACCGAGCCTTCACGTCTCTTAACTCATAACTAGTTTTTTCTAACTCTTTTTGGACTATACGATTAATTATTGGCATCAATGAATCCAACCGCACACCGCCGACAATAAGTACACTATCATCGCCTATATCCTCTTGTAGGTTACCCTGAGGGTGTGCGGATGTAGACGGGGCATCCACACGACGGGATTGGCTTTGTCGCACGTACTTATAATCGATTTTTGGACGCTCACGTACGAGGCCATGGGAAACATGTCTCGAACTAGGGGCATGGGCCGGATCATTGACAGGGGGCGGGGCTACGAAGGGAGGGACGGGTAATAAACGAGGTGGAGCTGTAACCTCTGCTGCCGACAACCCCAATGAAATTACAAACTCTTTGTCAGCAGCGGTTCTCAAAACATCATCGGGAATTCCATTCTGTATATAGAAAAAAAAACACGTTTTTAGATACAATATATTAAAAGTATTGCTGAAAATGTAGACTGATAGAATTGAAAATACGGTACATACTCATGGACTATCGTCTTTGGAGCTCAATTTATCAGAATACACCCCACCTTTCAAACATTTCCATCTCAACATAGCTGGAAGATCATTAGCATGTCCGTCTCTCACCGATGTGAATTTCCCCTTCATAATAAGGTTCGGCATGGCATGAAAAGACCACAATTGTAACGCGTACAAACAACCGGATACTATTGGCTTTGCGGTTTCCCATTATCCCTAGGTCCAAGTAAACTACACGCATTTACTATCTTACGCCAATTCCAGATCAAATTCTGAAACAAATACTCCCCCCATGGAAAAGTCTCGACAAGTTGTAGGTTGTCAACAATATAAAAAATCTGGCTTGGTATTACTAATCCAGGGTCTTGTCCGATTAGTAGGCCATAAATTAGGTACACCAAACACATCCGATATACAGTTTCAATGTCAGATTTCTTTGACTTAATCGCTGCTTCGATTTTTACCAACGTGAAAGTCGATGCGCAATCCTTAAGTTCATAAGGTGCTGTAGGAACCCGAACGCAATTAAAATAATTAACACGAATTAAACAACAATTTTATTGAAAATAAAACGAATTACAAATGAAAAATGAAATATACTAAAATAAAGGTGGATACAATAACTCCGAGACGAGTAGGACACTCTGTCCTTAAGACAAATTTGGTCCGGTGTGTGTACCCGGTTAAAACCAATTGTCTCCCGGGATAACTTGGATTATTGATTCGTATAGAGGTACTTCTTACACGAACCTTCAACGAACTCTTCTAGTGCTCGAGATCTCTTCTTCAAACTCGTATGCAACTACGTCAGAACTATATGAATGTATGAAGCTTTCTGGTGTTGTATTTCGAATGTGTATGTAACTTCAATCCATATGGAGGCTATATATAGAGAGAGTGGTGAAATGAATTAATTATTAATTACGGCCGTTTCATCGATTCTGACAATGAATTACCATAACTCATCTTAATTACAGCCGTTTCATCAGTTACAGCAATGAATTACCATAACTCATCTTAATTACATCTGTTTTTATTGCTGAACCGAGCTGAACTATGTTGGATAACCGAACCGAGCTGAACTCAATCTTCAGCTCAATCAGAATGTATATGAACTGGACCAAGCCCAATTAACTTTTGTATAAAAAGTTTAACACAGGCCTGGGCCTAGGGCCCTCAGGCCCAGAAGGCCCATTCCCCAAAGCCCAAAGCCAAGGCCAAGGTCAAGGTCAAGGTCAAGGTCAAGGTCAAGGTCAAGGTCAAGGTCAAGGTCAAGGTCAAGGTCAAGGTCAAGGTCAACGGTCAACGGTCAACGGGCTCGGGCACGGGCATGGGCGGGCGGCGGCGGCGCGCGCGCGCGCGTGTGGCCATTTTAGCAGAACGTCTGACTGCTAAAACCAACCCGCTATCTCTCCTTCTTCTAGGAGCTTATACCACATATAACATTCTTCCCACATATATCTTGGAAAACATTTCTCTCTTTTCCAATGTAGTACACAGCTTTAGTTGAATACTCTTCAACTTCCACTTCCAACAAAAGTTCTTTCAAACACCCGACTTCAGCGTTAATTTCTCATTCACTCGTGACTCGAATTGAATGATTCTAAATCTGAATTCATCTACGACTTACGTAGTTTTCTAATTATCAAAACATTGTATATATTACATACAAGAATATAATCAAATTAAGCTTGCAAAGCCGTCTGAATAAAATGATTATAAAATCATTTTTTATTCACTTTAATTCAATTCCACTATTTTCTCCAACAATCCCCCACATGAATGGAAATTAATGCAAATGCAGACCCTGAAGAGATTCTGACAGAAAAACATTGCATCAGGAGAGGTAGCTTCTGGCTTTGAACTCCGCCTTACTAGTGAAGTACTATCGGATCTACTCGGCTAATCGGTGAACTTAAGTCTTGAATCGTTTCGACCTTTAGTGTAGAACCGCACAATAAGCACTCACACAATATTTCCTTAAGCTTGTACTTGGTTCTCATGGTTGGATTCATTTTGGCCCCAGATCACACCTGGTTTGAGAAAGTGCTTTGAAATTCTAGCCTCTGAATTCTCATAGAAGCGCCCCACTTCTCGCACTTACATAGGTGACTTCCTATCAAGAGTATTCTCGCCATACCCCACTCGAATTTAATCAAGTTATAGGAATCATTAAAAGTTTTCACTTAACCTTCACACTCTGGCGGACAACACTTTTATTCACGAGAATGGGAAAGTGTTCATCGGCAACCTTCATAACTTAGTTGTCCCTTGAACCAAGATCTTGGGATCTCCAAGTCAACATGGTAGGGTTACCATTACAAAACTTAACTTTCAATAGGCTTAAGTCCCATTCCGAGTGTCAAAATTGACATCCTGATCTCTGAGTAAACCTTTAGTAAGCGGATCCATAAGATTCTCCTTCGATTTTACATAATCGATGGAAATCACACCACTAGAGATCAAGTGTTTAACGGTATTATGTCGCCGACGTATATGTCTAGACTTACCATTATACATACTATTTTGTGCTCGGTGTATAGCCGATTGACTATCACTTTGTATGCTAATAGGAGCAATCGGTTTTGTCCAACAAGGAATGTCCTCTAGGAAATTTGAAGCCACTCGCTTCTTCCCCGCCTTTGTCCAAAGGCTATAAACTCGGCTTCCATTGTGGAACGAGAGATATGCATGTCCGCTTTGTGGACTTCCAGGACACGCGCAGCACCACCAATCATAAAGATATATCCAGCTGTGGATTTTGACTCTTTAGAATCGTAAATCCGGTTTGCATCACAAGATCCTTCTAATACTTTGGATATCTTGTGTAACGTAATCCTGTGTTCATTGTATATTTCAAGTACACGAGTACTCTCATCAGCGCTTTCCAATGATCCTCACTGGGATTACTTGTAAACTCGCTTAGTTTGTTCACAAGACCTACGCAACATCAGTCTAATACAGCTTGGTTATGTACATTAGACACCACTATAATCTGTGAATATTTCAACTGAGACACAGGCTCACCCTTATTTTTGACCAAGTGAAGACTTAAGTCAATTGGTGTTTTCATAGGACTTTCATCAAAAACATTGAATCTCCTCAGAACGGATTCAATGTAGTGAGACTGTGATAATACTAGTCCTCGAGATATTACGGAGATTTTAATCCCCAAAATTACATCCGCTTGTCCCATATCCTTCATATCAAAATTGCGTGTCGACAACTTTTTGGTATTCATGATGATATCATGAGTACTTCCCATAATCGACATATCATCAACATATAAACACACTAACACATAAGCATTAGGTGTTTGTTTGATGTAGACGCATTTGTCACACTCGTTAATTTTAAACCCATTAGATAGCATAGTTTGATCAAACTTTAGATGCCATTGTTTGGGTGCCTGTTTGATCCATACAAAGACTTAACGAGTCTACACACCTTGTGCTCTTGCCCTGGAACCACAAACCCCTCGGGTTGTTCCATGTATATCTCTTCTTCTAATTCACCATTTAGAAATGCAGTTTTAACATCCATTTGATGGATCTCCAAGTTATAGATCGCAGCAAAAGAGCAATAAGAACCCTTATAGAAGTGATTCTCGCATCTTGGTGAATAAGTATCAAAGAAGTCAAGACCTTCCTTTTATCGATAACCCTTGGCTACCAACCTGGCCTTATACTTATCAATAGATCCATCAGCCTTAAGCTTCTTTTTGAAAATCCACTTACACCCGAGTGCTTTACTTCCCGGTGGAATGTCAACCAATTCCCAAGTGTGATTTTGCATAATAGAATCTATTTCACTATTAATAGCTTCTTTCCGTAAAAGTGCTTACGGATTAGACATAGCCTCGGCATATGTCCTTGGAGTATTTTCTACCATGTAGGTTAGAAAATCAGCCCAAAAGACGTTGAAGTCCTAGCCCTCTTACTCCTTCGAGGTTCCACTTCCTCGCTTTTACGAGTACTATCCCCCACATTTTCGTGTACTCTCTTATTTGAGTCTTCATTGTGTCTTTCTTTATGTGGAAAAACATCCTCAAAAAACACCGCATTTCTTGACTCCATGACTGTGTTTACATGCACATCAGGATTGTCAGATTTGTGCACAAGAAATCTATATGCACTCATCATATGATGAGCATACCCAATAAATATGCAATCTATCGTTTTTGGCCCAATCTTAATCTGTTTAGGCTTAGGCACTTCCACCTTGCTAAACACCCCACACTTTCAAGTATTTATAACTTGGTTTGTGGCCTTTCCACATCTCATATGGAGTTTTATCCATCTTTTTAGGCGGAATCTGTTGAGAATTTTATTGGCGGAGAGAAGGGCCTCCCCCAAGTTACGAGGTAACCTTAACTAATCAACATAGCATTCATCATCTCTTTCAGAGTACGGTTTTTATGCGTTCAAGAATTCCGTTAGATTGAGGTGCATATGGAGCGATAGTTTGATGAATAATGCCCGAATCTAGACATATTCTTTCAAATGGCGATTCATACTCTCCACCTCTATCACTACGAACCTTCTTGATTAAATGCGCTAAGTTGATTCTCAACTTCATTCTTATAATTTTTGAATGCCTCGATAGCCTCATCTTTGCTACTTAGCAAATATACATAATGATACCTTGTACAATCATTGATAAAAGTTACAAAATACTTTTACCGCCTCTCGATTGCACAAACTTTAAGTCACACAAATCGGTGTGAATTAATTCTAAGGTTACTCAGTTTCTTTTCCACGGATGGAAACGGCGCTTTAGTCATTTTAGCTTCAACACAGACTTGGCATTTTGCAGTTTCATTAACTTTAAGTTTAGGTAATAAATCCAAATTCATCATTCTTTGAATTGATTTATTATTAACGTGTCCTAAACGATTATGCCATAAAGTACAAGACTCAATCAAGTAAACAAAAGTAGAAGCACTTTTATTAGCCTCAGCGGGCACATTTAATTTAGGTACAATAGTCAAAAGATTTCTCTTGCATACCCAACCATCACTTTTATGTAAACATAAAATTATTCTAATTTTATTTTACAATACGAAAGGTCCATAAAAATAATCTATCGACTGAGTGCCTTCGCCAACTACCAATCCATTACGAGAAAGTGTGAATTTGTTTGCAACAAATTCTAACTTGTAACCCAGACGAAGTTAGGCGAGGACCGAAAATATAATTTCTACCGAGGTCCGGCACATGCAAAACATTTCGGATAACCAGATAGTTTCCATTCTTTAAATTTAACGTGATATTCCCATATCCGACAATTTCGGACGTTGTTAAATTTGCCATGAAAACATTTTCTTGAATTTCCTGGTATCCCCAGAACAAAGATTTGTTCGCACACATATGTTGAGTAGCTCCAGTGTCTACACACCAATCATATGTCTCTTCATCGAGGTCTCTGTCAGGCTCAATTTTGACCTGTTTTAAAACCACTTCACTTCCCGCAACCTGGGAGCTTTCTCCTTGAATTGGCGCACCAATAGGAGTCATCTGATTATAAAATTCCATTTCTGTTCACAAACAGAAGATAAACTTTTATCAGAAAAGGATAACTGATAATACAACACGTAGGTTTTTCACCCAAAGAAAACAATGTGAAGATTGTTTTGACTCGTCAGAACAAGCTCGAGTTTGTTTCAACTCGATTCTCCAACAATGTTTGTATTTCAATCTTGTTTTAACGTGGTAGTTTTTACCAGAAAACACCAAAAGGAGGTGGACCGATTTTGCGAGAAATCGATACCAAAAAGGAAGTGGACCGATTTTACGTAAATCGATACCAAAAGAAGTGGACCGATTTTACAAATCGATACCAAAAGAAGTGGACCGATTTTACGAAAACCGATACCAAAAGAAGTGGACCGATTTTACAAATCGATACCAAAAAGGAAGATTTAACTAATTATAAAAGGAGCTGAAGTTTCAGAAGTAGACTGAACCGTTCAGAATAAGAGCTGACATGTTCGATGTGAAATGAAATTCGAAATAAGCCGAATTAATCAATAACGAGCGAACCGATCGAACCGGTGATCGAATCGGTTCGATTAAAACAAGTTTATTTAATTCGTCTAAACTCAGAAAAATTGAGTAGAAATTCGTATAAAAATTTCGATTACGCACGGGTTAAAATCAGAACATCGGTTTTGAAATTTGTCTTAAGCTGTAGGAACCCGAACGCAATTAAAATAATTAACACGAATTAAACAACAATTTTATTGAAAATAAAACGAATTACAAATGAAAAATGAAATATACTAAAATAAAGGTGGATACAATAACTCCGAGACGAGTAGGACACTCTGTCCTTAAGACAAATTTGGTCCGGTATGTACCCCGGTTAAAACCAATTGTCTCCCAGGATAACTCGGATTACTGATTCGTATAGAGGTACTTCTTACACGAACCTTCAACGAACTCTTCTAGTGCTCAGAATCTCTTCTTCTAACTCGTATGCAACTACGTCAGAACTATATGAATGTATGAAGCTTTCTGGTGTTGTATTTCGAATGTGTATGTAACTTCAATCCATATGGAGGCTATATATAGGAGAGGGTGAAATGGAATGAATTAATTACACCGTTTCATCGATTCTGACAATGAATTACCATAACTCATCTTAATTACAGCCGTTTCATCAGTTACAGCAATGAATTACCATAACTCATCTTAATTACATCTGTTCTTATTGCTGAACCGAGCTGAACTATGTTGGATAACCGAACTATGTTGGATAACCGAACCGAGCTGAACTCAATCTTCAGCTCAATCAGAAAAAGTTTAACACAGGCCTGGGCCTAGGGCCCTCGTGCCCATTCCCCAAAGCCCAAAGCCAAGGTCAAGGTCAAGGTCAACGGGCACGGGCACGGCGGGCGGCGGCGGCGGCGGCGTGCGTGTGGCCATTTTAGCGAGCGTCATTGCTAAAACCAACCCGCTATCTCTCCTTCTTCTAGAGCTTATACCACATATAACATTCTTCCCACATATATTTGGAAAACATTTCTCTCTTTTTCCAATGTGGTACACATTTAGTTGAATACTCTTCTTCAACTTCCACTTCCAACAAAAGTTCTTTCAAACACCCGACTTCAAGTGTTAATTTCT